>JAQIWI010002789.1:0-11469 GCA_034698825.1 Deuterosminthurus bicinctus | reverse complement strand
GACTGACCAACAAGTTAGACAAAACGTGCTGTCAAGCTAAACGTATCGGAATCCAAGTTGCTGGATTTCATCAACTTTTTCGACACTCGGCTGTAGGTTTGCATAGAGAATTTCTGCAGCACATTTAAATAAAATAAGTTTTTCACTTCAAATCTGCTGGTTTAGGTGAAAAAAGCCTTGGATTTACGGTCTTTTATTACTCTTGATGTCAATTTTGCCACCCTATTCACCTGCCTTTTCCAGCCAGAAATTGCGTCTTTCAGCTTGCTCTTATGAAATTCTTTTTTCAGCTTGTATGCTGCAATTAATTGCGCTTAATATATCAACTTAAAAAGCTGCAATGTTTTATTTAAGAGATTAAGGAAACATTATTGCTGCTGCACGCATATCTTGTTCTTGACGGTAGCGTAAAATCGCTCGATTAAGTCACATGAGAACAGATAAGATGGCTGTAAGGGTGCCTGGAGGGACGCAAAGGTTCCAATAACCATTGAGACGAGACAACTGTTGCAGGCACAAATATGCGAGCTATGCCGAAGGCATAGGTGAAAGTAAAACAAATAATGTTGTCAATCAGTACTCGCTGCTTGGATGCCGCAAGTATTAAATGCACGTTTTTGCAAAACTCTCTGCACAGTCAATCGTGCATTCTGCTAACCTCTAAACACAGCGGAATTCTGTTAGGGAGCATTAATATATTACGTCAACGGAAGGGTCGGTGGGTCAGGTCCCAAATTGATGACGAATGTTGACATAGTAGACCAGTCACTCTTTGGAATGATGACGTAATATTCCAAAGTAGTAAAATATGTGGAGGCAAGGATTGCACTCCATCTGCCAATTGGAGAAGATAGCAGACGAAAGACATGTTTTCCAAGCGCTTTTGTATTTGATGTAAACTCTGTTCTCATATTTATATTGAATTAGTTAAATAATTTTCTCTGGACAGGGTGGGCAAGAAGAGACTTCAAACTTTAACTTGAACAACTTCAAGAGTTAAAGAGTCACAGACGTGCTTTGTACCCACTCTGAAACTAGTTTTGGGGTAATTATTTGATCAAACAATCGTCAAAGTTGGTCAAAAATTGGCTGTCACTTTGCAATTCATCAAACAAATTCCATTTTAAAGTATTTTACTGGATTTTTGGGTCACTTTGAAAACTTTGAGCGCCAGTACCTTCCAAAATAATGTTCGCAGAAACTTGTGCAGCACAATTTGTTTTATTTAATAGAGTTTTTGCATAAAAATTAACCTCACGAGTTGTAACAAATCATCATCTCACATGGTGATCAATGAACTTTCAAATAGCTTTTTTTCACTTTAATATAGTTTTTTTATTTCCGAATCACAGCCGTATCAATTAACATTTAATAAAACCAATAGAGTGTTAATCCTTGCCTATCCTTGCTGCCTAGACATTACGTAGTCATATGTTCAGTCAGTTGGAAAATGATGACGTGATGATTGGGTCGATGGGTCACCGAATAATTTGGCAAAATGCGATGCAGTAATTCGTATCAAGAAAACAGTTTCTGTGTTGAGCATGTGACTGTCTAGTCTATTAAGGATAAAGTAAAATAAACGAAAGCATGTCAGTGCATCTCGTGAGGGTTTAATTTCATAATAAGTAAGAAGTACTCAAAAAGTATAGAGCGAATACATGCAATCGTCGTCAAAGTAAAACCAAACCGTAACAAAATCGCACTTAACCCATGGGTCCGTATTTTATGCTGGGCTGTGCTGCTAAAAATAACCAAAGATCCTCAGAATGCCCCGAAATTTTCAGGTCAAATTTGCACTTCGAAAAGACGCCCTCATATAAAATTTTGGGGTCCTAATTCTCGTTACACCGGAGAAAATCCGATAAACCTCGTGCCGGTTTAGTTGAAATATCTTTTCTTCGACTTAAGATATTTAACCACATCCAATTTAAATTCAGCTAATTGCTAGTTGTTTTCAATATTTATTTAATATTTGTTTCAACGTAATAAGGAAGATGCATATGTATTCATATGCAACTACAAGGTCTGCGTTCATGTGTGCCACAGGGAGTCTTACTCTATGGCAGCTTTTTCAATTTTAATTCCTCAATTTCTAAAAAGTGATTGATCAATAAGCAAAAATACCTGCTTCATTGCATTTCCCTCGTTGATCTCTACAGGTTGGTGTATGAATCATATACCATGCTAAAAATCATGCTGCAGCATTACATGGCCCAGCAAAATAATACGGACCCGAATGCAACCCAAACTGCTAGTGAGAGTAGGCTGTCATTTTGTGATTTTTTTACAGTTCCTGCGTCCGAAATCACAACCTATGTATCTCGATTTCATCTTGTCCGTGAAATTTTGGAACGCATATATTAATTGTATCTGTCATTACCAATGATTAATTTAACCAATTTGCCTATTATGCTCACCTTCACCTAAAACATAATTTATGCCATATAGCATTTAAGCATCAGGACAAACTGAATTGCTACCAACTGCGGTATTCAGTGTTACAAGACCATATACTTGCAGATCGATGATGGATAATTACCCTTAAGCACATTCTGAAATTGTCAAACAGACAAGTTCATCACGACTGTCATGTGAGAGGAATTTATTATTGTTGGCCAGTTCAAGAGTGTCAAGGAGGGGGTAAATCCACGCCCTTTCAATACGCGTATCATTTTCAGTCCTCCAATAGGGGCAACTGTGATTGGATTGGTAATTCCTTTGGTTTTTTAGACTGTAAAACCCGAGAATACACAGTATGAAGCCTTGCTAGCAAACTCACTTTACTACACATGACTGTGGTAGACCATAACAAATTCATGTATTAAATGACTTCCACAAAGAATCTCTGACGTTTATTGATGTTTTGTGTACAAAAATCTTAAATGTACGTATATAAGGTTGTGAGTATTTAAGAAAGACCGTTAATGTTATGCTTGGATGTCTTTTACGAATATTTTCAACACATTTCAAAGAGTAGCATGCTTGTATTGAAAAAACAGTTTCTGGATTTTCATCTGTATTTCTAGTAATAGCTAGATACATGTATTAACTCATTTTTTGTCAACTTGCCTTGTTCGCTTGCTTGACATGTAGAAGGCTATTGTTTCGACTCAGTTGCACTGTTTGATTCATATTAAAAGTAATTTATAATACATAGTACATAACTGGAATCACATTAGTATTGTCGAGGCCAAAACACAAGACTGCAAGGCAACTGTTGAAGATATATCAGTGAGATGTGCTTCCAAGTGACAATTTTGCTGCTATGCGTCATGATATATGATAAATATTTCACCAAAAAATATTGATATACAACTGTAGTAACCTAGGACTTTCGCAGCGGCTTCTACGTTATGCTATGTACATTTGATAACTGTGCATCCGTGTGCAAGCAGTGTGACAACGCTGCTAGCGAAAATTGTAGCGCCTTCTTCGTCTGCTGGTGCTTACACCATTCTATGTATTGTACTAGCTAGAATAGGAGTGTGTTGTTTGCTCTATTTGTAGACGTATATGTAATGATACATGCGAAGCGTAGGCTAAACTACATACAAACTCCGAGCTAAGGACTTAAATTGACTTGTCCATTATGACAATTGTGCTCGTTTTTGTTGACTACGACGAGCTTAAAACTTCAATAGTGTGCGCATGCTACGTCCTACGACAACCTACGTGTTTAATTACCTCTCTCTTTGGTTTGTCATATGATTTAATAATTTATAGGAATACGTCTTCTCCTCCTTCTCATTATTTTCGGCCTACGCCAATGAAAAGATGAGAGTCGATCATACAGTTGTCCATCCACCTAACAAGAAATAAGGTTTATTTCAAATTGAAACATGGAGGATTTTGTTCGGTGATTTTTTTAAATGTGTTTAAACATGAATATGAATTTTCAATATTGTAGTTATAAATGACTATTTGTAGTAAGTAATCGGAACCAAAAAATTCTTGTCATTTTAGCATTGGCCAGTTGAGGGAGCTAATCTGGTAAAATCCACCGATATGCTCGGTCAGATCATCTAGTCTTCGCTTTTTCGTTGCAAATGAGATATCGGGCTGTATATAGATGTGTATTTTCCGAATAATATTCTTAAACTTTATAACTCGACAACACCTGTGTAAGCACACGGTCCTTATTCTTTGATTTTTCATTTCATTCTTTGATCAAGAAGACGTTAATTTGTCCAGGGTTACTCCAATAGAAGATATTATAGCTTCCGTTGCCTGACAGGCTTTACACGTGTCACAAGTCAAATTAACTGGTTTCTTTCATTTCATCCTTCAACGAACAGGTTCTGAAAGCATCTGTGGGTAATGCACTCGAATTCGTTCATATATGATGTAGGCTCATCGTGGGAACTTAACGTTCCCTCCTTAATGAGTACAACTTATTAATTGAAGTTCTGAAAGCGAATAAAATTTCGTAAACGAATGCTTAACAATAAAAAACAGTTAAAATCTATAAGGGCTGCTCTTAAATATGGTCATCGTTGGCTTCATTATTCATACAACCCACCAAGCCTCGCCTCTGCTCTCCAGTTCGTCAGCTTCACAAGTTTCATTGGAATTCAAGACGTTTTATTGGATCCAATTGGTGTTTCGAAATATCTTGCGGCACGAGTGAAAGAAGGCCTGTCGTTTAAGTGAAGGAAATTTTTATTTCGCGCCGTTTGATTTTAATATGTAGCCTTTCTGCTCTAAAAGATTTCAATTTTATTGACAATGCTAGTTATTGATAGCTTATGGAAAGGGTTGTTATTGGTACTAACCAATTTTTGATGCGTCTCATTTTATTATAAATCTGCCCCAAAAGAGTTGACCTGATCTTGACATACTACATTTTCGGCGTTACAACTTTTAACTAACTCATAGGATTTAATAAGACTAAATTTTAGGGAGCTTATGGATAAGCGTATTTACGATACCAACTGCAATTTGATACGTCTTACTTTTTGACAAAAGTAAGAGTTGACCTGATCTTGACGTGCTACTTTTATGGCGTTATATTTTTTGACTGACTCATAGGACTTTTTTGAGACTGGTATTTTTAGTTATCTTATCAATAGGTCAAAAGCTTATTACAATTATGAGTTTTTTCAAAACACAACCTGAAAGAGTTGACGGTGTCTTATTTACAGAGGGTCTTCAATTTTTTTGGGCCAGGTTTGTGTCAAGAATTGTAGGGATCAGTAAATCTTAAGGGTCCCCTAGAAAATTTTCGAAATGCGCTAAATTTTTCTGGCTTGCAAACAAAGTTAACATTTTTGAAATCGAATGATAGTTTCCGACGAAAAAAAATATTACCTAGAGAGGCCTCGATTTCAAAGTTTACAAGTCGACCCTAAATCTAACAGACTTTATTAACTTGTACAGCAGTACCCACAAGGGATTTTGCGTTCAGAAACTCAAAATTTAGGCATAGATAAAGAATTAAATTTTCTTTCAAGTGGCCTGCTTTTCCACGGACGTGGTCCAACCGTTACCCCACCGCCCCTCCCGGAAGGTCAAAAATTTACGCCGAAGTTTTTGATTTTCACCCAAATCCGTCCTGAAATTACAATCTTAGGTCGAAAAAACTTGCCAAAGGACACACATTTTCCTTAGCACCCACTGATTGATATAAAACACTAATTTCTTTTCTCATTGCTTGAACAGCGAACCGCTTTATTGTCTCTCACGATCTTCACAGTGTCACCTTGCGTCCCCGGGGGCTGTGAGACCATGATGTGTGAAAGTCTATAGTGTGAAGTCTCTTGCAAGGGGGACCTGAGAACCTTGAGGTTTGTCTTTGATGTCTCATGTTAAGAACGCATCAAAGAGTGTAGGCATAATCTGGCACTGATATTGTCCAAAGTGACGGGATTAACTGCCTTAAAAAAGTGCACGACTCTCAATGTAACCCTGGAAACAACAGGCTGAAAACAGTTGAATAGTTTGTTTGGCAGAAGCTTGTGTTGTCGTTTCTATCGCCATGGTAAACTTAGTTTTAAATTAGCTGGGAGAGGACCTAAAAACTCTAACCTAAAGTAAGCCGAAGTGTTCTATACACAATTACACGCATAGGCACCGAGCATTGTCAGCTTGTCACTTATTAAGACGTGGTGACTGCTTAGCAGCTTCGTAGTAATACCCAAAACATTTGGCATTGGCATGGTCTCGTCATTTAACGAGCCAATTATTAGCTGGATTGTTTCACGCGCAACAAAACCAATGCCTCTTAGAGATTATTGGCCATGACTTTTGTAACTCCCTTTGATGTTAAATGCTAAGTCGAACCTCAACTTCTAACAACACGAGACTGCTGGGAAAATGATCGTATTTTTAGAAAGTTCTCAATATCATAGGCGAGCGTAAGAATTGTTCTCATGTTGAAAAAACGGCAACTATAAAAGCAGAAATAAAAAATTGCGAGAAGCCCGGTTCGAGAGCAATTATTTTTTACTCTTTGGAAGCTTATTTGTTAAGAGGACTCACAAGCTGCTACGCTGTTGAAATTCAACTGCATGTGTCGGTCTGATAGCGCTACTCATAAATTCGTGGATTTGTTCTGCCGTGGCGTACTTTTCCTTTTCCTGTTGACGTCAAAGGCAAGAGCACTGGGCGAAGCTATTCCTTGAAGCGACCTCCACGTAGCATTCACTTGATTATTCCAACAGAATTCGACCGAGTAACTTCAAGCGCTCCTTACGTACGTAACTTGTTCTTTTATAAAATTTAGCTTGATTTCATCATTGAAAAAATGTTACCTGTAAAGGAATATATGGATTGAATTTTTTGGCTTCTTGAGCAAGCGCATCTACAACATGCTAAATAAAGCAGAACGCTTCAAAGTTTTCAAAACCTTCTGGGCTTGTGGCATACAAGGCCTGCTTCCCGTTCAGGTTGATTTGCAGAGTTGGAAACTGAAAGCGCCTTCAAAAAGAAAGCGATGGATCTGTGGCTTATCATTCAAAGCTTTGGTCCTTCATACTCTGTACAAGATTGGAAGCTTGACGTACGCATACTTATTTGATCCGAATGTTCAGCATCATGAATCATGAACTTGTAATTCATACTGTACTGGCAATGGGATCCGCCATGGCAACATTCTGGTACAAGATTCTCTATTTGGATGATCCGGGACTTTTTGCGAAGTTACTTAATGTAACTCTCGTGGGCAAGTTTGGAAGTATATTGCAAGTTGTTTAGGCAAACCCTTGGTTCAGAGTAATTAATAACGTATTTAATTATTGTTTAGCAGGCTTCCTGCACCTGGAAGACCCAGTGAATGAGCAGCAGACAAGGAGGCAACGAGAATATTCTGTACAATACTGATTTCTGAACCAGAACGCCCTAAGGCTAAGGTAATTAATGCTGGATCCCAGGAACGCAGAGCACAAAAAAGTGGGCATGGGGAAAGCTTGACGCCAATTAGCCATTCCCAGTGTTGCGTTCTAGCACGGGGTAACAATTACACTGTAAATAGAATGTTAATGGCATCTCGACGCCATTTGTAGATATGAATCTAATGCTATCGGTCTACTTTCCAGTACACAATTATAGATGAGCAAATTTACTAACCAAAGTGAATAACGGAAACACCACGGTTCTCAGAACACAGTAACGCGCGTTTACATCGGAGAATCCGTTGCTTGATTGATTATTTTTATTTTCTTTGTCTCGGTCTGGCAAAAATATACATTCCAGAATTCAAAAAAGAGCTTTGGTGTGTTGCTCTTGAATCGAGTTAATATTGAATAAATTCATGCTCCTCAGGTTGATCCAATTTATTTGGAATATTACAATGCCACTACCGAACAGAAGGTGAGAAAAGTTAGCATGGTGTAAAAACATTAGAGTGATATAGAAACGATACTGATTGTTTTTAAAGCTGACTAATATTGTAGTAGAATTTCTGTCCTAACTTTTAACTGTTAACTACTATTAGTTGACTAATCATTACGGTTTTAGCTGTCGAGCTATTGACACGTATTGTCAATCGCTCTCAAATGTTTCTGTCGTCGTCGTCTAAGTCATAGATTGCTAAATAAATCTAGCTGTCACGCTAGTCTTTGTCGTCGTCGTCAAACTAATGTAAAGCTCTGTCGATTACTTTACACATGGCTTATTGATGCGGGACACTTGTTGGATCCCGACGCCGATTAGATATTTTAGTTTAACGTGAACCTTCAATTAAGGCACGTTAACAGCAGTGATTTAACTTCATTACCACAATGTACTTTTCCTTTGAGCAACGCATTATAGCTATTGTGTGTCCCAGCAACAACAATATCTTAATGGGAATAATAACGATGAAATCTTTTATTAGAATTCGTGGAAAGATTTGAACTCAGATTCCATATCCATAACTTAAGGTCTTCCATTATTCCTCTTCCCTGCCTTTTCAACCTGCAAATGGCTTCCTTGCAAGTTTAATCGACTTTAATCTCACTCACATATATGTTATATAACCAGACTGAGTTATCATAGTAGTAAATGGATCCTTGCCAGAATGATAGAATCATATTAGCAGTAAACAGCAGGGGTGCACATTTAAAAATCACTCACTCATTACTCAAGATTAAAAATTTAATTTAATAACTGACCCCTCCACTCAGGAGCACTCATTTTGACATTTAAAACTCACTCATTTCACCACTCTATTCAAAAAAATTTTGCCTCCCTCATCAATCCCTCACGAATTTATCAATTCACTCACTCCTTGCCCTCATCCCAAAATTATAATTCTACGTACAATTAAATTGATCATGTAAAAAAAATGACCAGCGGGCTGCCTACACAAAGTTTTAGTTTCTAAAACTGATTCATAGAGACAAATTTAAAAATAATTCAAATTCAAAGCCAACCTAATTAACAGGCGGACGTGGTCATACGTGTGATGGTTATTAAATTGGCACTCTATATGAGTCGATGTATCCTACACAAAAGAAGATTCGCGACAGTGGAAATGTAAATTTTTGCTCGGTGAGAACGAATGATTGCTCCGGAGATGGAAAATAGGCGCTCAACACTTCCAGCGTTGAAAACGTACGGATATCGTACAACTGTACGGCAATAATGTTAAGAGTAGCCAAATCAGATGCTACATATTTTGGCCGCTAGGTGCCATTAATGATTGATTTCGTTTCTGAAAATCCATTTTTCCCTCCTTCATTTAGCCCAAAATTGAAATTTACTACTCGCTCATTCCTCACTCCTTAATTTCTAAATTATAGAAACCACTCATTTCCCTCATATCATTTTTTTTCGATTTCACTCACTCATTCCACTCATTGGGGGAAAAAAACTTCCACTCACCTCTACTCATCCACTCCAAAAGCCATGAGTGAGTGAGGGTGTGCACCCCTGGTAAACAGTAATAACAGGTGTCAAAAATGGGGGAAAGATGCAATTTATTTGTCATTCTAAGTAACACGTTAACATTACATTAAGAACAACAACAATGAAGGGGCAGACTCTTTGCAAACACTCATTAAATATTCATGGAAGCTTGAGACTTCAATGAGGCGTTCATCGTACAACTGCTTTATCTCATTTTGCAACGCAATCGTAATGTCAAGTTTGGCGATGCGTGTTAATATTGTTCTAGCCTGTATATTTCGTACCCAAAATCCAAGGCGGCTTACGGGGATACAGTTGACGAAGTTACTGAACGGAGAGTGGAAGGGAAGGAAAGATGTAAGGGGATGGCTGGTTGATTCTGGACATCTGTGTTACCTCGACGCCGTTTTAAGATTTTAGTGAAAACTGTCAAGTCTTTACGGGGAACTAAGGAAGGGCAATCAAACGACATTGCTTAAAGGTACACTCCTTAAAACGAAATGGAGAATTGAATTTCTCGTAGGTGGCTCCAAAACCGGATTTCTGTCCAAGATTACTCCTGCAGCTTGTTCTGCGACAAGTACGCCTTACAATGGCAATAATTTGTGAAATTTAGAGCAATGATCGGAGTAATAATGCCTCCAAATGTAGTTAAAAGAAACCGGAAAGGGTGTGCGGATCATCGCTAGCCTATAGTCCGAAATCGTGAATCTTGACGCCGATTAGAGATTTCGGTGAAAAACCTCAATCCTTGACAAGAGATTTGTGATGGCGGACATACACAGTAAGCAGCGCACTTAATTACGTAACAATAACAACCCAAATGCTGACTACGCAATTGTCTTAAAGAATGCCTACGCAGCAAAAAGTTTCATGACACACTGCGTCATGTAAGACAGGCTCTTATTCAAATGTTCAATAATAATGATTTTGATCTTATAATATAATGATGTTATTGCATGGTTCCTAGTTCCTGAACATGGCGGACGGTTTGGAACTGTCAAAAATAACAGTAAAAGATTAAGTTTACTTTCACGTGTCAAGTGTGAAGTAAATCAGCGTTCGAATAGAAAATTTTCTTCCCTAGTCAATTGGTTCAAGACCAAAGCATAAGAGAGAATGAAATCAGAATTGCTCACTCACCATGGGCTGTACTGTAAGCCTTCTCATCGCGTTTTTATAGTTTATACAGTTATTGTATAAGTTTATAAAGAGCAAAGCGGAAACCTTGCAGTAATTAGCGGCGTAGTTTTTAATCCCAAACGAGACTCTCTACACACACTTGACTGAATGCTTCATGACCTTGGCCAATGTGTGAATTAGCATTTCAACTGAAATGGCTTGCAGCTCACACGCAAGACAGGTCCGTCAGCTTGTCTCAAGGATGACCTGTTTTCCTTACTCCTTCCAAGTCGCTTCTACATCAAACTTTAATGTTTTGTCACTTCCTTGTGTTAACCTCTTGTACATTTTACTGTGGAGGAGTTCAGTACTTGTAAAGCATTCCCTCTCATTTGTTTTCTCAACTATCCTGCTCATCAGCGTCACAGTTTACGAATAGCAGTTTGCAAAAATGACCAAAGTTTTCACCCTGTGCATTATTTTGCATTTTTCTATTGTCACAAGCCAACATGACAATACTAAGGACAATTTGATTAGCACTGCTCTAGATTTGAGCACGTCCAAAACTGTCGTTGAGGGTTTCCTCATTGGAGCTGTGACGGAGCTTGGTACAATTTCATTGACGACCCACCAACAAACAAACATTTCCTTCGGTTCTGCGTCCAGTGTAGCATTTAATTGGAATTCAAGGAAAGTTTACTGGGCGGAGCTTGATGTATTTGAAGGCGCAGGTATCAAGTCAGCCAATCTAGATGGTACTGACTTGGAGCACCTTAACCAAGGTAGTCAATTTCTACTCTATCATGTTAACTACTGCCAAATTGACAATAAATTAACTTGTATTATTTTAAAATATTTAGTGCAATCAGCTGTATTGGGCGTGGACTCAATAACGGGAAACATTTACTACCAAAATTTCTCATCATTTGATATCAGAGTGTGCAGTAGAAATGACAACAAGTGCTCTATCCTTGCAACAAATCAGTTTGCTGTCTCTGACATTGCTCTTTACCCTTCCAG
>JAQIWI010002788.1:0-11470 GCA_034698825.1 Deuterosminthurus bicinctus | reverse complement strand
GTTTATGACTCATCCAATCCCGAGAAATCGTGTTTCTAATACTGAGAAATTGGTGTCTAAATACGGAGAATTAGGGTCCCTTCTTCCACGAATTTTGGCTCTCGGATAAGGGGGTACTGATAAAAAGGAAATAGAGTAACCCGGCAATGGTTTTGTTTACCCTCCCTCATAGATTATGTACATATGAATCATAATGCTTATCGCTTCTACAAGACAAGACTTGGGCTAATCAATTCAAAGAAAATGAAACAATGACTCTTTGGTCGTCATCGTAGTAGCAGTAAGAGTCTTACGTGGAAAACTTCTTACAAATTTGGCCAAGGCCAGTGTGGAGTTTAGCTTGAAGGCTATGAATTTATATGAGTGCAAATAAAAACAAGCCTAAATGCATGTGTGGGAGAGCGTGAGAGTGAGCATGATGATGCTAACAGCCTCGTATACACTGCTTCAATATTAATCAGAGCTTTGCCACATATCCTGAGGCCACAAGCGACATTTATGGGATGCATAGATGTTATGCTGAAAGCTTGGTTTTATCTTTGAAAACCAAGGGTTGGATATGGGAATGTGGAGTTGCTTCGGCTTAGTCTAGTAAAGCTGCAGGAGCGAGAGAAAGTGACGGTGAGGAGAGAAGTAGGGCCAAACGCAGCAAGAGAAGTTGGTGAAATACATACATGTTGGCATGACAGTGTAATCAAATAGACTGATCTCTGTCACCGCCCGCTTGTCTTCCAGGACACTTAAACTTAATGCATTTCTCCTTGTTAACAACATTTTAATGGTTTCTTTCCTTCACTACTACGGTTCTCAAAGTGGTATTCCTCATGGTGAGCAACGACCACTTGCACCAAAAACTTACACACACACACACACACACACACACACACACACACACACACACACACACACACATGTATATATATGCAAGGCTTGTGCAGAGATAATTCTACGACACTTTTTTAGTCCACGAGTTTCCACCAAATCCCATCCATGTCCCATCTCCTCTAGCTGAGCATGATGAATGAATTAGTACAATATTTTGGAATTGAGCCTGTTGGATCAACTGCATGATGGATCTCATGCATTTCTCTCATTACGAGAAGAGACGCAAATAGAACGGAATCTTTTTGAACTTTTTGTTCATAAATATAACGTTGGGATAGTTATCGGCTTGCCACAATCTAGTTTCAGGTTTCATTCGGGTGAAAGAAAATCTGCTTTCATGAGTAATGTAGGCGCATAATATTATTACTATGCATACACGTACCTGTCGTTAGTACTGTCGTCTATACGAGGCTTCCGATCATCATTATTCTTGCCATGATAATGATGGAGAGGGAAAAGGAGGCAAGCAAAGATCCTTCGGCGCTTTAAAGCATCCCTCGTTCCCCGAATCAGTCTAACTTTATCAAGTAATCAAATATCAATCCTCTGCTCTATTATAAAATCTCTAGGCCGTATTCAACTATTCAGGGGGAATCGGAATTGACAAGGATAAGGATTTTTTTCTGGCTCAAGCCAACGCACAAAAGCTGATGGATGTGAAGGAAGGAAGGTTGGTCCTTCCAAGGGTTTCATGATTAGAATTCCCACATGTTCAGGTAACTACACAGAGCTGATTCTAAATTATGAATGCTAGAAGACTGTCAGTAGCAAGTTGCATATGTTAGGGAGAAAAGGTTTGAACGGGGGAATTGGAAATTACTTGATGCGTGAATCTCATGCTTTCAAGGTGATTCGTCCATGTCAATTGTGCATAACGCGTCATCATCGTGTCTGTACGTTAGCGACTGTGCGGAATCTAGCTTGACGCAATTCAGGCGTTTGCATAAATAGCTTGTTGGTCCAGTAGAGCCATGTCAATTACATCCGTGTGTGTGTGTGTGTGTGAGAGAGAAGCAGACGATGACAAGGGGATATTAAAACGCAACCACCCAAAAATGGATGGTGGTGTGAGAGGAAATTATTTCCGACAAATATTCGTGCTTCAACTGAGTATGTGAAGGTAATTCATTTATAAATGTTCATCTGTTTTTTTATATTGCAGGCAACTGGCGTCTCGGAGGAGGAGTGGGTTGTCTCATATGGCTCTTCCTGGATGTTTTCTTCTGCACGGCGTCCATTCTTCACCTTGCCACACTTTCTGTAGACAGATACTTGAGTCTGAGGTAAGCTCGTAGCAAAGCTCGTTTTGTACGAGAAGGGTACTGAGAGCGAGGATTATGAGTATTGATTAAACCACACAGGCATCATAGCAGCTGGATTCACATGCATCAATGTTTAGAGATGAGGGATTCAGTTCTCCGAAAGATTCAATTTGCAAACTTTAATCCACTGCTACTTCTACGAATTACACAATGTGATCTGTAGATGCATGAGCAACTATTTTCAAACTTGACCAAACTTAAGGTCATCATTTCAAGCCAGTAATTATATTTGCAATTTGTTCCGCAGATTCAATTTCAATAATGTAGAATATATAGATTTTATAGATTACCATCCGCATCCTCATCAGTCGTACTAACTCGGGATTTTTCAGTGACTATATAGTACGTACTATTGATAGGGCACTATTATTCTCTCACGAAATTGGTTTATAACAGAGGGTGGAAATGCATGGAAATAATTGAATCTATGCCTAAGTAAGAGTACGTGATAACATACGCGTGCAACCTTTCTGGAACTACAATTATATGAGGGCATTGTGAATGTCTGTAAAGGTACACGGCTATATGTTTCTAGAGAATAGGAAGCCCTTTTGATTGTTTGCATGAATGGAAGAAATGAGAAGTTTGTGCTAGTAGCAAATGAAAGTGCAAGGCTCTTTGAGAATCCACTGAGAATACATTCCTCTATCCTCGTAGACCTATTTGAAATATTCATGTGATTTGTAAGTTTGCCTCTGTGTATTTCTGAAATAAAGTCTATTTTCTCATAGTTGCTGCTCAGTACCGTGACCGTAAAATTTGATTTGACTTATAGAAGTAATGCAAGTTGTTAAGTGAAAGTCTGAAGAGGAATTGTTGATGCAACATATCGTCTCTATTCATTCCAGGTTTCCCTGGCGTTTTGGCCGTGAGAAGTCTAGATCAAGACTTATGCTAACAATTCTATTTGTGTGGTTTGCATCTGTTTCTTTAGGTAATGACAACTTATGACTTTAATATACGTACTATTAGAATAGAAAATAGCTAATTGCACAACCAATAGCCTGATGCGCTCGTGTTATATGGCGTGAGGAGGAATCGAATAATGACTTCATGATACAATGGAGCACGAATTGTATAAACTTGATGTAGATACAAGCCATCGTTATAATAGAAATTTGCACTTTCACACAGCGAGGGGAAAAGTTGAGATTTCTGTGCTATCAAACATGCCATTTCCTCTGTCACCTGGAACAACACGCATTCCTTTGCTTTTACAGAACAACTGATTGGAGAATCTTTACATTGCGTGCTATCTTGCATTAGCGGGATTCGTGATCCTGCAGTTGTGGGCTTCGCTGCTTTCCCCTCCATATGAATTAATACAGGGTAATCAATGCCGCCTGTTCAACCGGAGGTGATTTGCCAGAAATCTGTCAAGTTGACGAGTACGACTAAAAGCCACTGCAGAGCTCACTATAACTGCTAATACTGTAATAATATGAGTTTGTGTAAATGAAACAGATAGTTCAATAGCTTAAGTCACATAGACATTTGTTTGTTTACATAAGACCAGTGCAATTGTTTACCCATGGGAGATTTGCACACCTTAGATTTGGGTGAATAGTGAGCGTAAGTATTTTACAGAAGACAGAATTCTCATCTTGTATGTTTTGACACGCATATGAAGGGTAAGAGGTCACGCGTATAGGTTTAGTTGTAGCTCGAAAGCTAGCTACTCTTTCATCTTGAAAATTTGCAGTGAAGAAAAGCAGCCATTTACAACTACGAATACTTGAATGCGTGGGCTATGCTAAATGAGCGCTTCTTATTTTTTTTAGCTCTATTCCTGCCGATTTCACTCTGCCTGAAGTACTCTCAGGTAAGTGCCTTACAAAAAAGTTTATGTACCTCAAAAAATTGGCATCGGCAATGACTACAGATGCAACTAAAATTATAAGTTCCCGTCCTTATTCCTATTATTATTTGATCCTAGATTTTCTGAATGGGATTAGCGACCATGATGAATTCAAAGATTGAAAAATGATCCTCTCCTTTTTAGCGTTGAAATGATTATATAAGCAGTGAAATGTTCCAGAAAATTAGGATTAACTCAGCTTTAATACATAGCAAAAGATGGGCTGAGCCAATTTAAAGGCCTCGTTTGACGCAATAGATTAGTTTAAGTATTGAATTGAGCTTGAAGAGAAGAATGTGAAGACAAGCCGGAAGAAGTAGGACGGTATGAGAAAAAAAAGCTGCATGTAATTATTTTTGAGCGGAATAGAATGGGAAAGTAAGAACATAAGGGAAAGAATGAAAGAAGTCCAGTGGTGGAGGCGGTGATTTACGAATAGAAAACATGAAAAGAATGAAAGGGGGATTTTCTATTAATTGCCATGACCTTGCAAACTTCTCATTCTCTTTCTAGCTAAAGTCAACATTGAGGAAGAGTTTAATCACATTGCTAATGTGAACTTGGGCCATGAGTCACGAACTTCCGTGTCTAGCCGCAATTATTATTTTCCTACTGATTCTCCATCCCTTCGTCTTCTTCACCTCCTCCTCCTATTTTCTCCCCCGCAACACACATCATTGTGATCAAATACACTACGAGCATACGCGAAGACGAGCCTATATATATAATAGCTAAACCCCAATCTTTCCCTCTGTCAATTACACCAAAGCTTTTAGCTATACTTCTCTCTCCGACTCTCACACACATCCTGGCAAACTTGGACCATACCTGATTTTTAATTAACCATTCCCGTCATACTTGAGTAATAAATCCTGCCAGTCTTATAAACGCAAGACGGTCCATATTATTCTTGGCTTCTAATATGTACTGAGGAGTATCATTGTTGTTGTATTGTAACATAGGTACAAGACTCCGTATTGATCGCCGGTCAATGCGTAATTCCAGACCCCGCGTACCGTGTATGGGCCTCCCTTGTTTGCTTTTACCTCCCTTTGCTTGCCATGGTAGCAACTTACGGTGAGTCCACGTTGATTTGCATTTGATTGGATGTTGCTCGATTTTTTTTTATGTCTTGAATCACATCATCTTCTTAAAAAGCTTCAAATACATTATGCATGAAAAAGTGACACTGGTGGTAAATAGTAATATCATAGTGGCTATTTTCCAGCGCTCACTGTCCGACTATTACGGAAGCATCCACTCAGAATGCCCGAGAGAAACTACTCCATTCCGTTGAAGAGGCGACTCCAGCGTAAGTTTACCTTCTCACTGAAAATAGAAATGAATTTCTAAAAAGTCTCTCAATTTTAATGTGCGATTGGTGGAAAGATTTCGACAAGAATATCAATGGTAGATCAAATAGTTCTATAGGGAAAAGTTTCATGAAAGAATTCTGACTGAAACATCTCTTGCAATAGTATGAACCGCCCACTGTAGTTTGTATATACGAAGAATGAAGGACAGAAGGAATACATAGAGAGGTTATTGGCATAGACAATACGGAGCCATTAAGCGTGATGGTAGCAATAAAAGTTTGGCGGTGAAAGGAGGACGGACGCAAAGACGAGATCATGGGCAGAATCCACAGTGGTCAGGCAGTTGCCATAGAAGAAGCGAATGAGTTTCTTGATTACATGAGGATAGCGAGCAATATATACTCACTTAGACTGGGGATAGATTGTATGAAAAGAAGGTGATGAGAAGTGTTCATATGAAAGTGATAGCTTAAGCTTGAGGGGACGTCGAGTACATTGAAACAGAATGAGAATTTGTGCTTATGAGCTTGGACTGAGTGTTGGCGGGCGGCTAATAAGTAATAATACATTAATTAAATACCCAAAAGGTGGAGAGGAGTCAAGCTTCACCCCATGCCCGGAGGTGTTTGGACAACAGGTAAGTACAGAAACGGACTCATCCTCATTCAGCTGCGAACTGTGCGAGGAGAACTCTGGAAGACTGAAGAGGAAGCGAACGGCAACTTGGAAATTTCGTCCTGTGGACCATGATGCAAGCAGTAATCACATGCTAACTCCCAGTAGCAGTAACAAGAACAAGAAGAAGAGGCCCAAGTCTATCGTAGTCACTTCCTCGAGTACGAATCAAGCCTCAGGGACGACAGGTGGTGGGAATAATAGTTCTGGAAGCGGCTTCAAAGAGTCTGTTATGCCGTCACTGGGCAAGGCCTCAAGTGGAAACAATTTGACGAAAGTAAAGAGCAAGACTGAGTCCATTTCCTTGACCAGCTTCGATTACCAGCTCCCCGCCTCTAGGAACAGTTGTGAGTCACCAGAATAAATCAAGCTTTCTGCTCTTTGTGTCTCTGCCTGTGCACTCATAAATGTAATAGGATGTCTGTCTGTATTGCCACTCCATATCATCCTTGTTCTTCCGATTCGTCATCTACGCCGTCATGTCCTGGCATAATTCCCTTCCTTTCATTGCACACACTTTGACGTGGGTCTTTGTGTAGGTGGCCTCGCACTCCATAGTTTCTTCTTACGTCCGCGACCAACGAGTGCTTTTACAAGTAATGTTGCAGCCATTTTCTCTCTTTTCCTCCTGTCTCCTTATTCCCCTCTCACTTCCTTTTTCTTTCTCTTAATCTTCTCTACACGTCGCTCAACTCTTTAGGCTTTCTAATCTCTCACTCTTTCCCTGCCTATTTTTTTTATACTTTCTTCTACTTCCTTCTCCTCCCATTTCCTTTCTTCCTTGCCATACACACCGGGCGGGCTGATATCTCTCGAACTCTTATCCTTTGAGACAAGTTGAGCTTTGGAAAATTTCCATCCTTTGCCTCATTCCACTCCTCCTCTGCACACAACATAAACGCACTACATTTTGAACTTGAATGGGTACTTGGTGAAATTTTCAATGTATCACTTTGAGCTTTTTTTGTTTTGAGTTTAATTGCTACTGCTAAAAGCGACTCACTTTTTGTCCTTCAGTCTTCTAAAATTCATTGATTTGAGTCTAGATGTTAGTTTCCAGGAGCATGGGTCTATAGCATGAATTTAGAATTATGTGAGAGAATTTCAAGCAGTGACCATTGAGGTAACAAAAGATGCTTTCAGTATGACCTCACGGTTCACCAATGGCTTCATTCTACCCTCACTATACTTCCTACAGCCTTTAGTTCTCATTTTAAAAGCTGCACACGTGTGTGTGTCTCTCTCTGTCGACCCCTTCAACTATTCATCAGGAATTTGAGAGTAGGTAGGCTAATTAGCCCCTAGAGTATGTTTGACATGTCAGAGAGCGGCGATGAAGTGGTGATAGAAGGTCCTACGGACTTTTCAAATGTCTATCCATGTTATCAGCGGGAATAGGGCACATACCTTGGTTTTCAATGAGAACGTGTAGAAGAGATAGGGTGTCAGTCAAATGTGAAGAGGGTGGCAAGCCTGTTTACGTGTACACTATAGGGAGCATGATGACATGTTCTTTTCATTTAGCTCCGCACCTACCATTTAGAAAGACAAAGAGGAGGAACTTGAGTTAAAAGAGACTTATCATCAGCTGCTGGAAGGAAAACACGAGGCCTAGGAGATGTGTTCTATTTAAAGGATCCATGCAAAAATGACGCAGGAGGGGAAAGAAGATATGTGAAGGAAGAAAAGTGCCTCTATGCATGTGCATATCATCCAATTTACCACCGGCTAACCTTGTTGCTCAGTATAGCATCGGCTCTGCCTCGTAAAATACACCTGGAATACTTAATTAGGCCATTGCAGACCTCAACCTGGTCAGAATTACCACTGCGCAAAACATATTCAGATCACGTCTAGGTAAAACTGCCTGTTCTAACTACAAAATTTTCACGGCTTTATACTAGCCGTATTAACGGAAGGTAATATGATTTGGGCGTACATGATGATGCTACTTGGACGTAAAAAAAACCCTAGCAGTTCATATCTTGAAGCATCTGCTGGCTAGAAGCCATAAACAAATCCTCTTTCAGTCTTCTGATATGTTCGAGTTTTGTATGAAGGCATATTTTGTCCAACGCTTCCAGCACCCTCCCTCATTTAATACGTCGTGTAATGAATACGTACGATGACTTAGGCCAATTCACACCGAACTGTCTTTCCTCTGTATCTTAATGTGGGGCATATTGCTCCCGAACTACACGTTATGCCTCATGTGGCTAAAAAACGACGGTGTCATTTACATGTCAATTCCAAAGCCACAGGGGGTTAAAGCAAGTTTTAACGCCGCTTAAGTTGAGGTTGCACAGTATCAACCCAATGACAGTTTCTTGAAATTGATGTGAGTTGGCAAAGAAAGACACTTGCGCATCATATCAACTTGCTTTTCAGAGGCAAATTAATTTTCGCAACAGTGCACTGGCAGAGCACTAAGGAAATAGAGTTTCCTTGTTCATTAGCAACTGTATGCCTTATCTGTTGGAAGTAAACACGCGCTAATTTACATTTGCACCAACCAAGTTTACAAGGGAGAAGAGAATTCTTGGAAGTGACATGTGCAATGTATGGTGGCTCTTTGTACAGGCAGGCTTCATTGGGATGATGCAAGAGTGTCAGGAGAAAGTGAGTTGAATTCAGATGGTAAATGGTAGGAGGAGAGAGAGAGGTAAGAAGGGAAATTGAAGTGATGAGGGTCATAATTGGCTAGAAAGTAAGATGTGTGTCGGCTTCGGCAACATTTGCATGGCATTTATTTTCTCTCACATACTATAACTATGCATGCAACCATGAGTAAATGTCAAGCCACAGGTTTGATTGCTTTAAAATCATTTGTGGTGTGGTGGCAGTGCTACAGAGAGCATCCCAAGCGCACTTGACACACTATGAACATGAGGTATGGATATGGCTGGATGCACTAACAAACACAGTTGATCCATATGCCATTAGATGGGTAACGGAGCGATGCATACGTCAGCGTTTCCACATCAGTCGGGCCCGCATCTAATCAAGTAGGTGGTGAAAAAATCTGTCATACTCACCTAACATGTGCATCTCTTGTAATGTCAGCAGACACGCTACCTGCAACCGCAGAGACATGTACCTTGTTTACTACGACGGACGATTGCGTGTGCTCTTATCATAGTTGCTATGTGTGTAGGTGTGTTTGTTTGTTTTTAGTGCGTGTGTACTGATTGTTGTTGGCGTCATCCGGGCGGAAAATGAGTTTTAAGTGACGGCGTATCCGCTCTTCTGCATGTTGTTATTCTTTAGAGGAACACCAGCAGCAGCGTTAGTGCCTAAATTCACAAGCTCAGAGTAAATAGATGGAGCGGATTTGGCGCTTAATCTCCATGATAATTGGGGATTATTGTGCACGGTCCATTTAGATTGAATGGTGTATTTAATTGTGTTGTTCTATTTACAGCCTCTGGAACGAGATATTGGGATGAGAACGTTTCTCGGGCTTCCTGGCGTCTCTTAGCTCGTTTATCCAAGAACGCTTCCAATCGACGGATCCTTCGTTCAGAAAGGAAAGCTACCAAAGTGAGTTTCACTCGTGATCGATGGACACGTGTACAGTATATAGCTTGGGTGTCTTGTACGTATTAGGTTCCCCGTCCTCGTTCCATGTGCAGAAGAAGCTCTTCTATAAGCTGAAAGAGAGCAGACATGGAAGGCCAACTGAGATATTCGGTTAATTACAAGGAATAAAGTGGAAACAGAAAGTACTGTGTAGACGCGCTCATTGTTGTAATGAACTTGTATAGACTGAGTCAGGATGTATTAGTATACCCCTGCTGGCAGAGTCGCAGTGACAAACTTTCCCCAGTGTCCCCTACAGCCTTCTTTCTGGGTGTCATTCATGAGATCTCAAACTCCATTCTGGGACAAAAATCCCCCTTTCTTGTTATTATAAAATTACAATTTTTCCATGTAATTTTTAGAGTTCAAGGTAGAATTCAGTACGAATTTTCAGTTCGAATAGAATATAATTTTTCAAGTTGAGTTAATACAGATGAGGCCTGTGGTGTCATAAACTGCTTTATGGTCATGAATGAAGGAGATAAATGACACTGTTGTCCACTACAATGTTGAGTTCTTTCTTAAGTATTTATGAGTAAACTCAACCCCTGCAATTCACTACAGTGCGAGGGGCTGAGCAGTGATAAATGTAAGGCGGAGAAAGGTGGAATGAGGGGAGTGATTCCATTTGCTTTGGATTTTTTCCCTTATTACACCACAGTGAAAATAGGCAGTACGTGGGGAAAGCGTTGCCATACAGGTTTATGACTTTTTTCAATGCGGTGTCAAGTCGAGCATAGATATACAATTGAAAATTTGATTAGTTAGTAGATTTGGGGTAAGTGTTCCCGTTTCTGGCGGGTAGACGACGTACGTTTGGGCGTATTTAGTGGAAGATAAGGAATCAAGCTAAGATGATTGTGTATGTTCCAGGTACTCGGAGTTGTCTTCTTCGCCTTTGTTGGTCTTTGGCTTCCCTTTTTTGCTCTCAACGTGACTGCAGCTCTCTGGCCAGGTACAATTTTAGATATGTGTGGATGTGCCCTGTTAGAAATGTTATGATTGAGCAGAGTGATTGTATGCTATTATGAGCACCCTTTATAATCATAGCGACAGGAGCAACTGCGTTGTGGAATTTCATGAGGACATAACATCATTAAGGTGGTGTCAAGCACCTGCTCCACTATTAACATTCGTATCGGTACTTAGAATCATAAGCAGGACTACTGTGTTGTCATTCTATGGGATTGCATTCCCTGTCTAAAATAAACCTTGTCCTGACATTGTTGAGAACAAATATTATGAATTCGGCGTCATCATCATCGCTAGTGGTTAACTTGGATGGTTTAGAAAGGGAGACGACAGGAGTGGAAACGGAGCATTAGACGTAGTGATGTTATCTTAATACATCCGTTTAACAAATGTTACATGTACACAAGGGTTAATGGATGCCAATATCGGAGGAACATTCGCTCATGATCATTACGCTGTTCGCCAAGATTATGAGATATTCTGTTGTGTAGTGAGATCTCCCTCTGACAAACGCCAACATACGTACCCTCACGTCATTCTGGTGACAAGGTGCTTATGATGCATGGCTTAATGAGACTATAGAAAGCTTGGTCGTCACAAAGAGACCATTTGTTTGGCTCTATGTTCATTTTCGTGTGTATATTGTAAAATTTATTACAAACAGCTGCTCACTAGACAATGATAATGTCCTTTTTTCACCGTTTAATTCTCCTCACATCATCACTTGTACTCCTATTCCCAATGAAGACACGGGGTGAGCCTGTAGAAATCGCAGCCACTGTTGTCATAGTGCTCGCGGTGAGCTGGAGAGATGATGTCGTGTGCACAGGAACGAATAATCAAAGAGCTGGGGTTGAGGTTGA
>JAQIWI010002787.1:0-11473 GCA_034698825.1 Deuterosminthurus bicinctus | reverse complement strand
AGGATGACGAATATCTCAAGAGAGTGAATATTGTTCCAGTTAGGCCATCCATTACGTGTTTCAGGAGTGAGTAATTTGTAATGATTAATATTGAAATTGTTGTGGGAATGCATCATTGTTTATTTTTTGTAGATCTGAGGGTCCTCAATTTGGAATATGACCTCAAGTGTAGACCTGAGCCTATTATTTATGATGTGACAAATCCCATGTTCTTTCTCTCAAAAATTACGGGATTGACTGCATTTTCAAGGTGTCCCAATCTTGCTGTAACTCTCAAAATCTCTCCAGATGGAGGCCATGCAGGTGATTTTATAATGTTGAATACGGACATTTAATGTTGCCGTTACGTACATACATTGTATTCTTGCAATATTTAAGTAAATGTTTATGGTTTTTTTGTTTTTTTAGTGCACCATTTGCAGTCCTACGTATCTTCAGTTTTGTAGGACTGAGCCATTGTACACTTTGACCTCAGGTCACTCTGAGCTAACAAATCAGTTACGATTGTAATTATGTCATTCTGCTGTCTAATACTACAGCAAAATAAGTTAAAAGACTGAAATAAACCATTTTAATCTCAGAAAACTTCGTCAGACTCTTCTTGCGTGGGTGATTTGTGCCGTCAGTGTACTTCAGTCTACTACTGTTGTCAGTACTGCTAGTACGTTCTACTTTAGTTATTAAATGGTTTTCACATTTCTGACTCCATAACATATTTAAATTTGTCTTACTGCCATTTTTTGAGGTTGACTGTGAAAGTGTTCATTCAGCAACAGGTCAATCAAATTTATGGCTGTACTAGGTATTTCAAGATATTCTCGCAACGGTGGACCAGTAAGCTTCACTGAGGACTAATCCTGGACAACCGAATTGTTGGTCTACAAGTTACAACTGGATGAATGAAATTAACATTTTATATGCCGGTAATGCTCTTTTCACGGTTTTGTCAGTGGGATGAATCTAGAATTTATTGCTTAGTAATTACCGTCAATGATTTTTTCAACAGATATAAAATATCACCGGAATTTGTTATCGAATCTCGACGAACAATTGCAAGTTAAAGCTAATTTCTTTGGTTTGCAGCAATGAAGAAAAGTGGAAAGAATAAAACGTGCAGTGAGGAGCTCAACTCTCTTGCCAAATTAAATATTCACAGTGAACGTCAACATAGAATTGTCCTTGATCGAAAAAGGAAGAATTTCAAATGCAATGTGTGTGGCTACTATTTTGGCAACGGAAGTTGTTTGATACGTCACATGAGAACATACACCGGCGAGCGCCCTTATAAGTGTCATGTTGACGACTGTGGAATGACATTCAATCAAGTATCCAATCTTAAACGCCACTTCAAGTGCAAACACAGCAATGAGCGTCCGTTCAAATGCAAGTTTCCAGGCTGCCGACATAATACTAATACAGCTTCGAATTTAATAATTCACAACAAGGTGCACAGTGTTGAACGGCCATTTACTTGTCCGATTGCCGGATGTAATTTCAATACAAAACAAAAGAACTAATCACAATTTAGGTTATTTACATCTTCAAAACAATGCTAAACTAGTAGTCATCACAATTCTTAACAGATGTCTTTAGCGTACAATGGGAAAAACATTCTAAGATAATAATTTATGAAATCAAATTCAATTCATGTGATTCTTTGCAGAAAGGAAGACGAAACGAAAAGTGGCACGGCTGTGTAACCGTCTGAGAACACGTGTTTTGTTGTGGACACAGGCTACTTTTTTATTTTTACAGCCGGTGATTTATGGTGTTACATTAATCCCCGACTGTTTACTTACAAAGATCACATTGTTATTCCTCTCAGTGAGTCAGTTATAAAAATAACTAGAAGTCACTCATACAAGGCTCAGTTCACACCCTTTAGACCTTTCAGACATTTTCCTCAAATAGCTATTTTAATCCATTTCCTGACAACAATAGAACGCATTATTCCTTACACGTGAGTACAACATTCAGGAATTGTGGCTGACAGTGAATAGTTTTTGAATTCCTACCTCCAGTCCACTGTATTTTGTACTCAAGTCCTTGTTAAGTTTTCTATTGAAATCCAAGAAATTTTAATCGACTACTTGAATCTGTGGGTAACCCCGTAGCGTGCCCTTGGCATGAAGAGAATGTTTAGTTGCTAGTATTCAGTTGGCAATATCGACTCTCAGTTGTAGTGGGAACTGCAATTGAGTTCTGTGAAAAAAGAAATTGTTGCAGAAAATCGGTTTCTAAGGACGAGGTGATTGACAGAATTTTGGCTGCATTTTTTTCAAAAAAACTATATTAATCACAATTAAGTGCGTACATGTTACCACCATCTCGTTATCTTTGACAATTTGTTTGTTTTCAGCTCTATCAAGTGAGTTAAAAAGATTCTGCGTTCTAAACGTCTTTCAGGTGCCAAATTTCAAGTGCAGTTCCCTCAAATCCGAGTACTTGCAATAATATCAATTTACTCGCAGCAGCAATATGTTTAAGTGTGGTTTGTGCACAAAAACGTTCAGTTATTTATCGGAATTAGACCGTCACATGGTTACCCACACCAAGGAAAAACCTTACAACTGTGTGATTTGCTCTGGAGCTTTCGCACTGGAAAGCCGCTTGAAAAACCACATAAAGTTTGTTCATGATGGCATTGAACCAACCAGAAATAAAAATCATCATTGTACAATGTGCAGTTACAAATGTGGCACCAAAAGCTCGTTACAAGTTCACATGCGAAGACATTCTGCTGAGCGTCCATTTTCTTGCCAAATAACTGGCTGTGGATTCAACACAAAATACAAATCTGCTTTATCCCAGCATGCACTTCAAGCTCACAGTGAAAAACTGCCCTTCAGATGCCCAGCAGAGGGATGCAGCTACAAGGCCACAACGAGAGCATACATTAGAAAACACCTCATAGTCCACAGCAATGACAAGCCCTTTGCATGCACAGTTCCTGGATGCAGTTACACCAGCAAGTGCAAGGGTGTTTTAAAAAGGCACACCTTCCGAGTTCATAGCAACGAGAAACCATTCAAGTGTTCTGTTTGTGACTTCCGTGCAAAAGTTAAATGGGATTTAACGCAGCATCAGCTGAAGCACACAAATATTAAACGCTTTCAATGTCAAGCTCCCAACTGTGAGTATGCCAGCCGTCAAAGATATAACCTCAAAGTGCACTTTGACTGCAAGCACAGAAACAAGGACGTACTATGCACTGAACCGAAATGCAGTTTCAAATGCGGGAGCATCGAAATACTCAAAAGACATCTACAGAGACATGTGAAGCAAATGTTGAAATGCCCTGCTGACTCATGTAGGTACAGTACAATTTCGAAAACCGCTTTGACCAAGCACATCTCCCACTGTCATAAAGACGTGCAGTCTGCCCCGGTGGTGGGCCCAAGATTATCAGATCTACAAACATTACATTGTGACTTCCCCGAGTGTCATTTTCAAACAAAGTTTCCACACTTTTACGACCGCCACAGAAAAACTCACAATGGAGAAGGAAAACGAAACCGTGTCTGTTCATTTTGCTTTTCCAGATTTCGTTACTTGTACGAGCTGAAAGCTCACGTTCAGAGTCATGTTAGGGAGAAGCCTTACAGTTGCTCACTTTGTAAATACACCGCTGTATATAGCGGCAACCTTGTCAAGCACGCCAAGAGGACTCACAATATTCATGTCACTCCTCGCGGCAAAGAAGATGAAGTGAATAATTGTCGCATATGTGATCGGATTTGTTTGAGTTACAGTGAGTTTGTCCTTCATTCGATGAGCCATTTGCAGCCTGTTGTAGTTTTGGAGCAACTAAACTTCCGCGTCTTGTAAATAAAATTTTACTAAACGTATCAAAAATGTAAGAAAAAACATTATTTTACTTGGAAATGTTCAAGAATTGTCACGGTCTGAAATCAAATGCCTTGCTGCTGCTTGTAAAAATGATGAATGTTGGACCAGAATTAACCCAGTTTTCAATTTCTGTACCCATTGCATATCACAGCACACAGGTTCTGTAATAAATCACTCTTAAATTCAGTTCGGCGCTTCTGTATTTACATGGCTCTTCTTGCGTCAAGCTCACAGTCACCTTTAAGGAGGTTGAGGTTCTCGTTAATCTCGAGTAGTGCACTTGTAATAGAAGACGCCGATGTCAGCAGTTGTAGAGGAAGAATTAAGAAAATCCATGTTGATTTTGATGTTCCAATTTCATTGGCATGAGAGTTGTTATCTTTTATTATCGCATTTAGAACGGGAAGCCTAAAGGCATTGATATAATTGGAAATTGCAAGGTAGACCGCGTTGTATTAATGCTTTTGACTTAACTTTATCATGAGCGCAACGGTCCGTTATTGAGTGAACAGGTGAGTGATTGTGAAACAATAGCCCTCCTTTTTTATTTGCTTAAAATAAGTGTCTGGCTGACTAGTGAAAAGCTTTTCAGTCTGCTAAAGGTCCAGTCTGCAGGTGCACCCTCAGAGCACATTGAAGTCATATATAATTTTAGACTTTTGAAGGTCTGGATAAAGTTCTTATGAATGTATTCGTACACTGCAGTAGAGGACATGTGAGCAAGGCATAACCAAGCTCAAGTTGGCAGAGAGCATGAGTTATAGTAAAGTTTCTCACGGCTTCTGTCCCTGTTCATTGTGCCCGATGAAATGTTAACATGCAGAAAGAATTAATTACTTTTAATAAGTTAAAGCAACTAAAAATAAGATAAATCTAAAGTTCTGAATGCGTTAAAACTCGTGTCTTTTGCAATTGGCAGCAGAATGTTCACCTGTGCTTTGTGTACGAAAGCATTCCACACCCGGTAGACCCTCGAAAGTCACATTTTTAGCAACACTCGAGAGAAGCCTCACAAGTGTGACTATCACACTAAACCACCCTGAAATCACAAATCTTGTACGCCAAGCTGGAGGTCACATCAGTTGTTAGATTGATAAGAAAGTGATATCATAAAGGATTTCACCTGGAATACGTGCTGTTCAAGTGTCAGCTCCGGATGTAAACTCAGTCAGCGGCAATTAATTAAAAAGCGAAAAGTTGGTCAACAAAAATGAACAAAAAGATACGTGGACCAGGATTACGTCATCCTATTGCGTTGTTCAATTCGGCCTGTGCCTCGTGATGACTCATACTCTAGGTTGACGGGACATGGGGAGGGCTGGGAGATGACGTCATCCTATTGCGTCGTTCACTTCAGCCTGTGCTGTGTAATGACTCATGCTCGAGGTTGACAGGAAATGGGGAGGAACGCAATCCCAACCCTCCTGCTTCCCTTTCATCTTCATCACCTGACACAATCTCACACTTCCAAAAACTTATTCCCCATAGCCGTGGCTTCCACGCTCGACGATTTCGAGATATTTACGCTAGACACAATCCTTCATCGACTTCCATTGAAATATCTCTCAGTGAAAGTCATCGAGTATTTGTATCGGGCAAACTCTACTCTAGATAATATTTTGTCGGCCATCAAATGCGGAACGGTGCAATGAAGAAAGTTTGGGTTCCTTGTTAGTAATAAGCTTGACTGAATTTCCTCCACAATTTGGTTGCCTTGGATGTTTGAAAAATAAATGGCTCAGGTCGTGTAAGAAATTGAATGAGTAAACTTTTGTTCTAGACACGATTTAGGTGCCTTTTTTGCTTGGTTATAGTTCTCACACCACTTCAACCTTCGCAGAATTTATGTAAACTCGTACTGGCAAATGGGGAAAACATGTAATGACATATGTGTCTTTGAAATACATTTTCAATTTCCTGCTCTAAACTGCGGCCATTCTAGCCACTGCGTAGGCCGAACAACGGCAAAAGAAAAGCACGGCAGTGGAACCATCTGAGAACGCGTTTATTGTTGTGGACACAGGCTATTTTTTTTTGTTTTCACAGCCGGTCAATTTCTGGTGCTATACTAATCCCCGACTGTTTGCTTAGTTACAAAGTTCACATTGTCACATCTCCCTGTGAGTAAGTTATAAACTAAAAGTGGCTCACACAAGGCTCAACACACTTAGACCTTTCAGGCGTTCTCCTGAAATAGCTATTTTTGGTCCATTTCTTTAAACAATGCAATGGAACACACTGCTCAGACGTGAGTACAACATTCTAGATTTTGTGGCTTACCGTGAATGGTTTTCAAGTTCCTGCCTCACTCGTCCCCTGTAATTTGCACTCAAATCCTTCCTTTTTCTACTTAAACCCAAAAAGTTTTAATCGAATCCTTGACTCTGTGAGTAACCCCGTAGAATGCCCTTGGCTTGAAGAGAAGGTTTAGTTGCTTGCATTCAGTTGGCAGTATCAACTCTCCGCCGTGGTGAAAAAATATATTGTTCCAGAAAATCCGTTTCTTGGGACAAGGTGATTGACAATTCTGATACTTGAACGTGAACTCAATGAAATTTGAAATTCCTTAAGCAGTAAGCTGCCAGAGTACACTTATCCTTGATTTAAATGTTTGTTGAATGAAAAGACCGGTAAATACTGAACACTTCGTAGTGGCAGTGGCAATTGGCAATCAACTACACAACAACATGAGTGCTTGTTTCTCCAAGGTTATACTAACATAATTACTTTACCGAATTAAATAATTATCCTTTCAAAAATATTTTTGTCCTAAGCGGAAGTTTGTCCAAGCTAGATCAAGTTTTGACTAAGAGAAGTCGTCAACGTCAAAAATTTCGGCCAGGTTGGTTTTGGAATATCAATTCAATCCATAAACTTTCTATCATTTATTTGTAATCAAAATTAATTCCGTCCACATTCCCGTCATTTTCATCTTCTTATCTTAGACCATTTGTTTGTTTTCAGCTCACATCAACTACCAAGTGAAATTTGAAGATTGTGCGTTCTAACCACGCTTCGGACGCCACATATCAAGTGCAGTTGCAGTTACATCAAGTCCAAGTGTTTGCAATAAAGTTTTGCTCGAAACAGCAACTATGTTTAAGTGTGCTTTGTGCGCAAAAACGTTCAGTAAATCATTCGGATTAGGTCGTCACATGGTTACCCACACGAAGGAAAAGCCTCATAAATGTCTAATTTGCACAAGAGTTTTCAGCCTGGAAAGCAGTTTAAAAAGACACATTCGAATTGTTCATGAAGGTTTTAAACAAACCATAATTAAAAATCATCATTGTCCAAAGTGCAGTTACAAGTGCTACAGCAAAAGCATGTTGCAAAATCACGCGCGAAAACATTCTGCTGAGCGTCCATTTTCTTGCCAAATAACCGGCTGTGGATTCAAGACAAAACACAAATCTTCTTTATCCAAGCATGCCAGCCAAACTCACAGTGATAAACGGCCTTTTCACTGTTCATCAGAAGGATGCAACTACAAGGGAAAAACAAGGGGACAGATTCGAGAGCACCTCAAAGTCCACGGCAATGACAGGCCCTTCCATTGCAGGGTTCCTGGATGCAATTACGCCTCCAAGTCCAAAGCCAATTTAAAAAATCACAACTCCACAGTTCATCACAACGAAATGCCATTCAAGTGCTCAGTTTGTGATTTTCGAACAAAATACCCCAGCAATTTTAGACGTCATGAACTTACGCACACGAAGGATAAACGCTTTCATTGTCAACGTCCAAACTGTGGCTTTGCTGGACAAACAAGAAGTATTCTCAATGAGCACTTTGACCGGAAGCACAGAGCGAAAGAAGTATGCACTGAGCCCAGATATAATTTCATATGTGACAGCGTCGCCCTACGCGAAGTAAATCTGCAGAGACATAAGCTTCCAATCTTGCCTTGCCCTGAAGGTCACTGTGGCTTTAGTACAAGATACAATCGCTGCTTGCTCGAGCACAGCTCCCGTCGTCATAAAGACTTTCAGTCATCTGTCAGGGTGATGAGTACAAGAATGTCTGACCTGAAAACAGCTGGAGCGACGAATACATTACATTGCAGCTTCACCGACTGTGGTTATCAGACAAAGTTCCGATACCACTACGACCGTCACGTAATTGCTCACAAGAAAGAAGAAAAACGACATTATGTGTGCTCATTTTGCTTTGCCAGATTTACTACATCGAAAGGACTCAAAGTTCACGGTATGAGACATATTCGGGAGAAGCCTTACACTTGTTCGTATTGTTATTACAAAACCATGCATAGCTTCCAGCTAAGAAAGCATCCCAGGACAAAACACCAAATTCATGTAATTCCTCGAGGCAGAGATGATGAAGTGAGAAAGTGTCGTACTTGTAATAGGAATTGTTTTAGCTACGGCGAGTCTGTGCTTCATTCAATGAGCCATTTGAAGCCCGTTGTTGTGTTGGCGCGGCTACAAGTCCACACAAATTGAAACTATAGTAATTGACCATTTAGAAAGGTTCTCAACTTCATTACGGATGACCCATTGAATCAATTGAGATTGAAAGTATTCGGGTAAATGAGAAAGTAGGCAGCTGAAGAGACAAAAAGCATGTAGAAAAGAACTTGGACTTTCTAGAGATATGAACTTCATTGACTGTAAATGCAGTTTAGGGTCCAATTTATTGTAAAACCCTCTGAAATTATTTCATGGAACAATAATTGTAGTTTGCTGTGCATTTTCGTTGCCGATTTGAATTTGTAGCGTTTCTATTTACTTCTAAAAGATTTTAGAGTAGCTCCAAATTGTTGTCAACTTTTAATAGTTGATCTTATTTATTTTATTTGCTCAATAAAAATGCATTTTTTTAGTTTGTCTGACAGCTGTTAATTTAAATTGTACTTTATTTATTTGAAATTCTTGATTTGAGGATCGTTCGTTTGCTAAAATTGTGATTACAGGTCCATCGCACAATGTAAGTGCAGTTTAAAGTAATAAGTGTCCTTACAACTGTTCATCTCACGGAATGGGCATGCTACCAGAACCAGGGCAAGTATTAATTACAAGGTCCCAAGTAGGCAGCTTCTCAGAAACCACCTCATCTTTCCAAGCCACGAAAAGTACGCTCTAAGTGGCAATTGTTAAAACGGCATGATTGTGCTTTCCTGGATAGCTTGATTCTTAGTTAATTCATTAAGTCAGTAAGTTCTACAAAAGCACTGCCTCAAATTTTCAATTAGTTACAAACTGAAAGTGACTCATACAATGCTTAGTTTACAACCTTTAAAGACCATTTAAGCAGAGATGGGCACAACTCTTGATTACCTCATGAGCACTCATGCTCAACTCAACTCAAATCATAATCGTGGATACAAAGCATAATACTAAAAATTTGATCAAAATCACCCGAATTTAAGGTTTTTTCTAAATTTTTGTTGTTTTTCAAAACACACGATGCAATATCTCGGGTAATATGGTTTTAAAATCAACTTTGTGGCTCAATTAGCGCGCAAATTTTAAATTTCATGGCTGATATTTTGAAATTTCGAGTGCAAGCATCGTGAATGTTGTCGCGATTAGAAATTTTTTCTTATAAATTTAAATTTTGTGGGCTTATGTGGGTAGTTTTGACCCAAAGTAACTGCGTGAACTACTTGAAAACTGTAATTTTTACCGATTTCAGCTTCAAAATGTGTAAAAATTGAGAGCATCAAAAAAGCATAATCCACAGACCAAAAAGGCATAATGAATATTACCAAAACGTATAATTGACCCTTCGAAAAAAACATAATTTGGATTGCCCTGCTAACTAAGAGTGTATGAATAATTTTTGATGGTCAAATGGTCAGCAGCTTTCTTACGTCCAGTCTTTCTGGCACACTTATGGGCGCACTCCGGAGTTATGAGTTAAAAACTCAACTCAAGCTCAACTCATGGTCGGAATTTTTGAGCTATGAGTTTGAGTTGTACCGCCGGTATTTGCAACTCACAAAATGAGTGTGAGTTGAGAAAAAATTTATATCAACTCATGAGTTGGAGTAGGAGTTGCCTTTGGATCACTCAAATGACATGAGTCGAAGACTTGGACAACAACAATGACGCAATTGAATTTCAGCATGCGCTTCTGTCATGCATTGAGGAAGGCTTCTGAATTGGTTCTATTAAAGGAGGAACAAATCCGACTCGAAATTCAAGACAAAAAGAATAAACAAAAACAATTTTTTACAAACGTAAAGCTGGTATTGGCAACAGATCTTAACCCACCCCTAAAACTGGCACCGTTTTTAGGGACATTATGAGTATGAAAAGCTTGGTTGTGATTCGGGAGGCTTTTCTTTCACTACTTTCAAATATTTACACTGATGAATTACAGATGAAAGCAGTGCCACAGCATGCATCAGTAGCAATGCCGGTAGCACTTGAGGAATTCATTTAATTTAACATGCCTGTGGTTGAATTTGTACAAAACAAAGGTACAGCAACTGCTTACACAAGGAATAAGTTAACTACTCGTTTTTTACCAAGACGAAAATTAACTGTTAATTAAAAATTTTAAACGTCGTAAGCAATTGGAGGAGTTGCAAGAGAGTTGAGTGTGAGTTGTGAGCTTGCAAAACTCAATTAAAACTCATGAGTTTGAGCTACGGAATTCTTTGTAGTATGAGTTGTCGATGAGTTGGAGTTGCGGAAAATTCAGTTGCAACTCCAGGAGTTGAGTTTGAGTTGGAACTGAATGCCCATAAGTGTTCTGGCAAAACATAAAAATGTCCATCATAAAGACATCAAATAAAAATCATCCACAGCCCTAAAATGAACTTACAAATGCAGTGACAGAGTCAGATTGAAATCGACCTTGCGGAATTACTCGAGCAGATCTACAATATTCTTGCACCACATCCAGGCCAGAAGTACAGTGGCTGTAAAAATCTTTCCTACCGTTGTGTACAAGAATTTTATCCTTCCAGAGACATGATAGTTGGCAAATATCTGAAATTATGTGTACAGAAACGTATACCTTGTTCTGAGCGTAGAGTACCTGCGTCACTTATAAATAACTTTTTGTCAGTTTTGTAATCCATAAGTAAGAAATTAAGAATAATAATGGTATTGTGTTGGCAGTGATTGTTTATTGATGACATTTAATAAATTTTATTATTGTGGTTGAAACAAAGGGGTAGGCCAGGCGTTTAAAAGGCTAAATCCCTCTCAAGACAGTCCTTCCAAGCTACGATATGTACACTCATGATGGCCGACGCCATAACGGTAAGGTTTTCTGGCCTCCTAGTTACAAAAGACAAACAAGCAAACAAAAATTAATAATCTAGTGATAACTTCTTTCATATCTGGTCTTCTCATCCTCTGTGAAGAAAAGGTTTGTCTCTGATTCAGAAAAGTCACTCGAGAAAATGGATCCCACAACGCGTTAGTTTTTTATAAATATTTGTCCAAAATTCAGTCTCAATTTATTTTGTGTTAGATATTTGCCGACTTCTTAGTCAAGAGGAGAACATTTGTCGTGTCACGCCATATTGAGTAAGATTAAATCAAAGGGGGATGGATTTTAAGGAACAATTAAAATTACAAAAAAATAGTACCGCATTCCAGAGACCCATTATTGATAAGAATTTCCGCCTACCCACACTTGCCGAAAG
>JAQIWI010002786.1:0-11482 GCA_034698825.1 Deuterosminthurus bicinctus | reverse complement strand
GGAATGAATCAATAAAATAGTAAGCAATACGAGTAATATTGGCGTAGAGGCAAGTGGACAGTGTGTATGTACATCAACATTGGCTTATTATAACAGTTCATTTGTCAATATAGGACTTGGCAAAATGTTCAAGGGGTATTTTATGGAATTGATCCATTTATGAAGGTAATTTCCAAGTGGTTGAATTATGTACGAGCATGAGTGATGATCAAGTTTTTCATTTTTTCTTCTCCCACACAGCAATAAATAATCAAAAGTCATGCCTTCCACCGGTTCGGTTAGTGCAAATGCAGACAGACCAGTACTTGGGGTCCAATGCAGGACTGCTAACAATAGGATGGTTGCACGATGAAGTAAGGACGCCTCATCCTGTCGGAATGCCATGCGGTGTCATTTCTGTAGAATATTTCGGGCACGTATCACCCACGTATGTGCGAACAGCTCTTGACAAGAATATACATACGAGCACCGGCGGTATGTACAAAACATAAGACTTTATTCAGAGAGACTATAGGGCATAGATCAGGGTTCGGAATAAAATTTTTGTCATATCCTACCATTTATCATCGGCTCGACTCTCAACACTCTACGAAACTCACATTTATTTCGTAAATCCAAAACCATATAACTTATCCCTACCCATTTCATGTGTCTTTGCTCACAAACTCCCACACGTGCCGCAAGGAAGGAAAAAATATACGACTACGAGACGAATGCTATTGTTAGACACATCTTCTTGTACTACTGCTGGGCATTTACTGACCACACGATGTGATAGCATATTTTCTCCCGTACTACGTCCTTCCGTCTCACCATTTACATGCATGGAGACCCCTCTGCTGCTGGATCTGGTTCAGTGCCTGCGAAGTCAAGTTGGAACAGCGGGATAATTAAGTAAGGAAATTGAGTCCGGATTTTCTTCCCTTCCATGCCATGCGTGCGGATGCTTTTTGCCTTGGGACCAGCAGAAGAAGAAGAAGAGCAGGGGAGAATACAAATGTAGATTAAAGTTGAATTGGAGGTGAGGGAGCTTTCAGTCTATAATTTTGTTTTTTTATCCCCACTCCTCTCACTCAATGTGTGGAGCAGCTTCTTGACGTCATTGTATTTGGGAAGGTGAGTTCGTGAGTAGCATCCTGCTTTGTATGATCTATAACTCTATCTTGAGTCCGCGGGTTGAGCGGAACACGAGACTACTGCAAATCTGTGCGGCTTGATTGTATTACACGTGTGTACATATCCAACCATGCAATGTAATATAACGCTTCTTCATTGCACCATGGAACTGATTATACGTCCCTTATGGCTACAGATGAGTATATGATTCATGCACTTTACAATCGTATATACTATCTTGATGGGCTAACTTAAAGTGAGCCCGTTGAAACAAGATGCAAAATCATGATGGCCGCTGCTCCTGATGCTATAGTAGTACACAAACGCTGAGAATTTGAACGGTGCAGTCCGGGCAGTTGCTGCTCCTTCTCCTGGTCTATAGCTTAAAAATAATCTAAATTTATTTCCTGTGATCTTTCTACGAGGCCTAAATTTCCAGACACTCTGTGGTGGTGCAATAAATTATGAAGGCAATGTTGTATAGACTAAAACCTTAGTTCATTTACCACCCAAAGAGAAAGGCAATGAATTTGATGTAACACCCAATAAGAAAATTGTATGAACACAAAGTCTTCTGCGTGCAGAGGGAAAGGGTGAAGGTGAGAGAGCGTCTGTGTCTTATTTTACGCAAACTCTCAGCATGTTACCTTTTAATAGCTTGAGCGGCAGCTTGTCTGTGAGGCTTGCTCTCATTGTTCACCTGGTTCCTCTAATGTATGGCTTCCTTTTTGTATTGAACACGTGGCCATTGTCCCAACAGTGAGACCACAGTGTTGTAGTAGGAGAGGTGATGACGATGATGATGAACAGCTGGTCTGTCCTCGCTGTGTGTGACATGCCTTTAATTGTTTTTGCAAATAAATCCTACGCCTTCGCAAAGGCCTGGTAATTGTAACGCAGCATGAGCATAAGTATACGGACAAGGCATGGACCAACATCTCTCGCGCACGACAAAGCATTCAACCACACACTGCTCGCCACAGTTACAAATAATAAAGCAAGTAACACTTTGAAAGCAATAAATACAGAGCTTGCAACTTTATATAAGAATGATATCAAATTTCCTCCTGTGAAATTGAGTTCCATAAAGATTACTTCCAAAGGTTTGCCCATCGTCTAGTATGTGTGTGTGTGTGCTAGAAGAATGGAGGAATACAAGGGACTGTGTGTGTGTGTATATATGTGGAATATGCTCATGCTGTTATTTTGCTGGCGGGATGGGACAATAATTCACAAGAATGAAGCAGAGCGAGAAATGCATCTTCACATCTTCGCTTGCTCTTCTCTCTCTCCCAAGCAACTTTGTAGTACAGTGGTGGTAGCTGTGAGCAGTTTTCCTCGTGTCCGGAATAAACGGGACGCGAAGCCACGAGAAAACCTTGGTGATTTACAACTGGCCGGAAATATCCTATATAAATACCAATATATCCTGGAATTTCGGGACCTTCCTGACAAGAAAAATGAGTTACATATAAAGGCAATATTTCCTCATAAAGAATCCCGCACTTACTCACACTATGTACAAGCTCCCGCTTTTTACTCTTTAAGTATAATACGTACGTGTGTGTGTGTGTTGCAATACATCAGTGCTGTACTGACATCATGTGTAATTGTCCTCGTGTACGTGAGCAGGTCGAGGTGCTCATGTGTAACGGCCATGTGTGTTTGGGTCTCTCTTCTTCCACGCCAGTGCATGTTTTGGATGAGCTCACATTTGTATCTGTTGACATTGAGTATTGCATGGAGATGGAACAAAATTCCGCTGTCTACAGCACTATAGAAGTTGCTCATTTTCTTGGTTCGCCTTTCCTCAACCGCCAGAGTGGCCATTGGAATGCACTATGGTTCCAATTGAGACAATATTTGGGTAGGCATTGCGGGGTGGAGTGGAACTATACGTAGGGAACTGTTTTGGGTTTTTGCCGCCGCCACCACCGCTATTCCACGAAATACAGGGAATGTGCTGGAGGAGATGGGCACTGGGTGCTCTATACAGATAGAGAGAATCGTTAGCAACTGCAAACAAAAACTCCTTCTTTCGAGTTAATCTTGGCAAGGATGTGAGTTACAGGGACGATACACAACCCTTTTTGTATTGAAAGAGCAAGATTTATCTAGCTCTCTCTCACTGCTTCAAGTTCCAAGGAAAAGTCGGCTTGTTTTTCTTTTCATTTATTTTACACATTAAATCCGGTTTGAGCCCGTGTGTGTCTGTGTCTATACAGAGATACATTGCTCCTCCAGTTGTTACTTGTGTGCCTGCTGACCCTTCTCCCGCTTACAGTGTCCTATTTTAGCACACACCCGCCCTCCTTCATCCAATGGGATCTCCAGCTACTGGTTCGCCTGTACAGGGGAATTAGGAATATAATTAAAATCCACTTGCACACAGAAGGGTTGGGGCAGCATATGTGTGAGAAGATTCATCATTTTGTTTAGACTTTTAGAGAGGCACTTGGGTGGAGTGCCGAAGGGATCAAGTAGAATCTCGTTGCTCATATAAAGCTTCATACTCATCTTGGACACTGTGATAATGGAGGCCGCGTGGTTGGACCTCTTGCTCGGGTCCCTTGATAACCTTCGACTTTGGATTTTTTTAAGGAAAAAATATATAATCGTAAGTAGTAGGGATCCCCACAGTGAGAGAAGAGGCCTCTGTTATACGCAGCGGACAATGCGGAAGGGACCACCAATCCAGAGTCCATGAGCTTGTTTACGAAGAATAATATCCTAGCGCATAGTTCTTTTGATGTAGTATAAATTATACTCGTATTTAATACACTTAAGGGATCCACAGACGCACACACAAAGAGGACATACAAATACATTCCACATGCTAAAGGTGAGATAATATATGATTTTCTAAATAGTTTACCCTGCCATGGATCTTTCTGTGTGTAGTACTAGACTGTAGCACCTGCTGTTGTCTGTTCATATCCCTCCCCTCCTGCAAGTCTGCCTCAGCCACACACGGGAGCATCCTCCTGGTGGATCCGCCAGACCCTTTGGAGTAGCTGTGAACAAACTTTAACACTTTAAAATCTACACATTATTTCAGTTTGAATTACATCTACTACTTGCATTCTTCTCGTCTCACATTTTCATGCTCAGGGAAGCTCAAGAGTGGCGGCAGCATGGCGGAGGCAGTGTATGGAAAAAATTAGCAATGAGAATGTAAGATAGGACCTATCAGTGTATTTGAGTTCTTCTGGTTCGTGTCTCAAGCTGAAATAATTACCACTTATCCAAAGATTACAGGATTCAATGGAAGCATCCGTTCCATCTTACCGGTTTTTCATCTGATTTCCTTCTCTCTCTAACCGCTACTTTTCTCTTGTCCATTCTCCTTGCAGACAAAGCCAGAGGCCATTGATTATAAAAACATTGTGAAAATTTCCTCCATTTTGTAACTTGACAGCTTCTACAAATATGAGTACATGATTGCTGTTTCTTTGGTTATTACTCCAAGACAAGGGACACTGTGAGGCACTCCATTGCACATATTGTAACATACTATACGGACGCCATATAATCATATACACACATGGTTCCCGCAAAAGTCTCAATTTTCATTCACTCCACTTTGTGGTCGACTGCTCATGCATGCGGGCAAAAGTGTTGAACGTCCAGCATTGTAAGAAGGTCCTGAGCCGGACTATACGTACTTAACAGGACTATACGTACTTAAATTCCTCAATGGATTCACTACATGAAAATTGCTTTATTTGTGGAATTCAATCCCCAGGCAGTGTATGTTTGTGCTAGCATTGATCAAGTCTTGAAGTACGGAAGATAAATTGGAATTTTATGCAGGAAAAAATTGAAATTTAGAATGTGTGAAAAATTGCGGGCTGGACAAAAGAAGTTGTGTATGACCGCCCGTCTTTCTCTCTTGTTGATAGCAACTATACAGTGGTCCCAGCCAATAATTTTCATGGTATTTTCTACGTGTAATTCATTGTGTACAAGCCACCACCATCATCACTAAACTAGCTTCATGATGGTTTACCAGAGATTGAGAAAAAAAATCTTGGCTTGTGTGCCTGCATAGTATGTAAAAGCAAAAGGATCTTTTTTGAATAATAAACTGTAGACGAAGATGAAGAAAATTTCGTTGCGGCTTTTGTATTTTTTCTGACGGGTCAGAGAAGCCAGTTGATTTATGGTGGACAGGAAGGGGCTACGAGGTGGAGTGTATTAATATGAGCAAGGTATTATACACACAGAGATTCGCATGATGCTTCATTGTTGTTAGCACGACAGTCTCTTGCTGAGCCACATGATTCATTCGCTCTGAGTTTCTATAGAAAATCTACCTGTCTCTCACTCGCCCCATGCAATCTGTTTAGAATCCCTTGTGATGAGCCAATGTGGACAGACCGCAGAAGATGGAGGAGAGTTGCATCAAATCCCATGAAAATATGATTACAATAATTGTATTCCATTTACTCATCCTCTCTACTCTGCGGTGTGTTACAAGGGCGTCTATGAGTGGAGGTACATAATGAGCCTATTTGCTCCTTTGAAAGCTGGATGATCCACTGGGCAATAAAACACCATCAAGCTACCACATAAGCATTATATTGTGGTGCACCCACACACATGAGATCGTAATGCTCACACATATACCAATGCAATGCACTGCAAGTTAGAGCGTAGTGCATTCACATGTACGAACATAGTGGACAGAGTTGTCCATTACAGCTAACATTGTAAACACATACAAAGCCCTTTAGTATTCCGCTTGTTAATTCATAATTTATCTTACATTAATCTACGCGCGGTTGATTAAAGAAACATACTGTAACTGTAATTATCAACCAAGCATTCGCATACGAATTCGCTAGCTAGATCCGGCTCATTTTGTCTAGGCTCAGACTATACAAAACTTGGTATTCCTCAAACCTGTTCCTCCATCTGCTCCTCTCTCGTTCTCCCTCATAATTATTATTGCTATTCATTTTATACAAACAAAAGGGACAGTTATAGGCTTGAAGAACAGGCTTCTCTAAGGGTGCGAGGAGGCATTTAAATGAACATGTCAAAATAATTAAGTTGCGCGGTAAAAGCTAATATTGTACCTCTGCATCTTTCTCCCTCTCTTTTATGTCTTCACCTTTGCCCATTGAATTTCTACGCAAATTATCTATCCATTGCCTAAAATTTAATTCATTATTAACATTTTAATTACAAATTGAATTTACATGTGTGCAACAAATCAAATAGCGTGTCTCCACAGTACGTATGGTGATTCATTCAAGTTTTACTAGATGCGGGAGAGAATCGATCAAAAGTACTAACAACTGCCAAATCCCTACAAAGTTCCCACGAATACTATCATGCTTTAGTACGTTGGACTCTCTCTCAGTTTGTCCGAAGGGAGAATAGATGAGCCATGGATGGCGAGCAAAAGAGAGAGAGAGAGAGCACAGGACGCGACGGAAAACAAGAAACGCAGAAGTGTTCATGATTTATTGCCTGCTCCTCACGTCCTGATTTACGACCACACAGTGTGTCCAATAGATTTTCAGATGAGAAAAAACTCCACCTGTTCCCGAAAACTTTGTTCTCGCTCCTACAATCATCATGAAAATCAGGAGGAACATGGACTTTAGCATGCATCCAAGCACATGCTTCCCACACAAGAACCCTGAAGGGATCGCGAAACATCCCTGCTACTATTACTCTGATTAATTTTCTTTGGTAAATTTTTGGAAACATTTATTGCTACTACAAAATCGTTATGAGGACAAAAGCCCCAAAAAATCATCCCCGCCCGTCATGACGTGCTTGCTGCTGTTTGATCTGAGAGTTGTTATTGATTTCGGCATTGTTCAAACGAGGAGACGAGCATGCGACAGAGTGCTGGAAGCAACTCATATTTTTAATCTGTACATATACTACAGGAGAGAAAGAGCATATATTTTTGCATCCGGCCCTGATTGCCGGTACACCTACAGATGCCACACGGATAAGGACTGAAGAGCTGTGGTAAGATTATGGTTTAATCGCTAATAGAGTCATAAATAAGCTGGATTACTAATGAAATTATAAATCTAAAACAAAAAGGGGGCTGGGTGGATCCATAAAAAGCATAAAGAAATGGCCGTGGAGCAATGCAACATTGTAATTTCACTGTGTATGAGTAAGTGGTGGTGTAGTGGTAGTAAGTAGTGAGGAAATGCATACGTCTTCGCTTTGGCCAGTAGTAAGAGCCCAGAACTTGGACCAATTTGGCCGGCTTGTGCCTATAACACACTCTGTATGCATGTTAGTACATTGCAATAACTCATAAACAAGCCTGAAAATCCTCTTTGGATGGTCCTGATAACCACGAGTATAATATGCACAAACGCACAAGAAACTTGTTCCTCTATGAAAGAAAAACTTCTTGTACAGCATGCTCAACTCGAATGAGTCGAGAGAGAGACTTGTACAGAGTGAGTCACTCTGACTGGAGTGTGTGTATATGTAAGGGGAAACTTTGTTGCGAAGAAAATATGGTGGTTAATATTACCACCTTGTTGCATGTTGTTATGACTAAAGAAAAAAAATATATATGCATGCATAGGCATTATATCCAAGCTCCAGCAACACAGGCGTTTTTATTGCATTCAAAGTTGAGCCGTTAGCATCAACATGGAAATCAACAGGAGCGTATTAAGCAGAACATGCAATGTTGCAGCTCATATAGCAAGTGCTAGGGTCATAAAGCGTCTGCTAAACAAGCACATAAATAGGTGTAAGAATACGATTATGATGAGTGTATTACTATGCAGTAACTTAATCAGGCTCACTCTTTAACTCCTCATATCCCGGCGTTTTACGAGCGAACATGAACGAGCAAACCGGCTCATCCCTCCAAGCATATTACATAGAAATGCACGCATATAATAGAGTCGATAAGTTGCCATGATTTAGATTGTCTTTAACAATACCTAGTAAATTCTTCCCCGCCATTTTTTCTTCAACATCTCACAGCATCGCGCCCAAGCAAAATTTATTTCTTCTTTAGTCCACTATCCTTTGGGTCCTCCCGCTATGCCAGAACCTGTGCACATGAACGTATGACTCTGGGCAATACTTGCTCCTTCTTGTCATCTTGAGAAAAATTCACTAGTTTACGACTTGCCGTTCATTATACCGACCGCCTTTTCCAAGTCATCGCACTGTTAAACTAATGGAAGGTCTCAATTTTCTCATTTACCCACACGCTGCTGCTAAATTTTCATGCGTGGGCCGCCTCCTCATCTTTAATGGTGTCTGATTGATTGGGATGAAAGCGTGTGGGGGAGGTAGATTTGAGCACGTCATTAGATTAAATTAATGAGTAGTAGATTCCTGTCTGTGTCTGGAATAGTATATGCGTTGAGCTTGTGTCTTTGTTGATCCACACAAGACAACCCCACACGCGCCCTGCCAGTCAAAAGGACGTGTATGTTGTGCCCTATCTGTAACATGTATTTCTAGAGCCAGCTGTCCTAGCTAATTTTTTAGCCAAACACAGAAGTAGAACATAAAAAATCTGTCGGTATTCGAATCATATGGAAGCATATGCCAAGAAATATAAAAACTTGGGGAATGTCACAATATTGAAGGAGCTGACAGAGTTTTTGCAACTCGCTTATGCCGCGTCTAGTACATGACAACACTAATGGTGGCCAAGTAGTATGGGAGGTATCATAGGACACTGTCTATTGCATGAATGGGATTACACTTAAACGCATGATGGGGATGTAATACTTTTACGTGTGCTACCACTTGAGATCTATACACGGGAGTGGAAGATTCCCCTCTCCCTTGATACTAAAATTGCTCATCTACTTGGGAGAAGGGATGCAATCCATCTTGAATTTGTGAAGGAAGAAATATTTAGTGATACTCCAGCACCCTCCTCAATCGAGCAGATAATGCAATGGGGAAACCAAATTTAATACGCTCAAGTCCTATCAAGACAGTGAATGTGGAGGGGAAAAATTCTCATTTACTCCCTGTCTCTCTCTCGCTCTCACTTCCTTAGAAAACTCACCCTTTGCTCAGCCGACGGACTGATTTGAGCCTGATACGGCAGAGACATTATATAGCATGATGATACGATGAGAGTCTACTATGTCCGTTCAAGCAATGACAAAGGGATACCTTTGCTGGCTAATATATGAAGGTCCTATTGTTTCCACTGTCTCCAACATGGACTTGCTTTCAACTATCATCTTGTACTAGGCAGCTTGTAGACGAAGAATTTTCAAGGGAAAATCCCGAAAAAAACAAGTATTTTATTCCTCTGTTCATCCTTGCAGGTTGAAAAGAAACATTAATCAACTTCACTGTTTCTATTCAATCTGTGGGTTCCATCGCGGCGGATCCAAGTTGTTGGTTCGCCCCTTCACACAACCAATCAGTACTGTTCCATGGCTTACATGTGTGTGCGGATGGAAAAAGATTTTAATGCAAACTTTGTGTGTGTAGGCAGTAGATTCATTGCTGTAGTAGTATGTGTTGGGATATGCGGAACCCTTTGCTGAGGTACAGATTGCGCCATTTTCACCATCAACTGCTCCAGCGAAATGGTAATAATAATTTAAAACGGATAAATATTGTGACATGACGTCCATATCCTACCCATACCAATAGCTCCTGCTGTTCAATAAAATCTGAGCAAACATATAAATCCAGTCCGTCTCTTCCTCTAAATCTAACCCACGAGCAATAATAACAAATAGGCATTTTGTCAATTTAATTGATACCATCTTTTAATGTCACATTGCGTTATAAATTTGAAACTTGGAAACTTGAAGCTGTGGATATATAAGTTACCCCTACGTATCAATCCCGCTGTCATAACTATTCCTGACATATGGGACCAATTTAAAAGCATTACATAGCCTGCCCTTGAATTGTAAAATTGAATGCAAAAGTTGCATTCAATATTTCCCTCCTTGTATTAAAATGCATAAGGCTGTCGTCATGGTATCTATTTGTATGAAAGATTGAAAAAAAATGTTTGCATGAAGAATTTCACTGATTTGCTACTAAGGCCGACAATAATTGTAAGGTCCAATAGGACCAAATCCTTGTGTCAACATGGAAAAAAGGGCCAGGCTTATCCTCTGTATTTCAGCATCACACGTGCCATTGAATTTGGCAGTGGGACAACCCTCCATGGATTAGTTAGAATACGTCAATTGACATTGTGAAAATCCACATGCTGACCTCATTGAAAAAAGGGGACTGTATGGAAGGACCAATTAAAAGTGAACCAGTAGGGTGGTTGGACCAGAGCAAATTACCCTCTGTGATGGTACAAAGGCATACTAAGCGTAGTGAATTGGACCCGTCAATCTCCATTTGTCAACCCTCTCGTCACTCCGTCCGTTCCACACGCCTGCTTACACACACAGCCCCTTGTTGACTATGTTGACTTTGATCCCTTGTTTTCTCCGTCATGGTAAAGAACCGCACATTAAGCACTATGCGAGCAAAGTGGCTGAATCAGAGCATATATTTACAGCCTTGCTCACCACGTTGTGAGAAAGGACAAGTTATAAAAGTTTTATGGACTCGTCAGTATATGTATGTTTCCATGTAAACATGTCCGTTCTGAACCGTCTGCGCAGTCATATGGTATCAAGTTGCGACTAGGAAGTGAATAGTAATATTTAAAATGGCTGAGTGTAGCATTATCTGTGGACAACGAACAACGCCATTCATGTGTCCAGCGCTGTCGTCATCTCCAAACCCAGTCAATCTCTAGACACGATTTATCCTCGTAGACACTAGTTCTATTTTGCACTGCTTTTGACCTGAATCGAGAGGGAAAAACTCGATACATTCTACCTTCCAAACCACCCCTGCCCATGCCAAAGCCACGTCAAACTTACAGAGGCCAGCAGCGGCTCACAGTTTGACCATTTGCAAGTGAAAATTGTGACAGAAAAAGTTGTAAATGTAATTAATTACCCTCGAATAAATCATCCCATCATCATCATTATCATATGATTCATATTAACAGTCAGACAATAAATGCCTACGATGGAATCGTAGTAGCAGATGTACTGTATAGTGAGGCGCTGTAAATGCAAAGCAAGTTGTAAGAACTTAATTAGCTAACTCAACGCTTGAGTAAGCACTAAATATATACAACAACTTGAATGCATTTTACACATGACTATATAATAAGAAGTTAACCGACTATTCCAGTTCCCTCCTCACTTCCTTTTCTCACCAATTAATGCGCACTCAAGTACAACCTTCCTCAATGACGCTTGCACTTGAGAAGCCATTTAAGTTCCATTTACTTTTGAAAAGCCTGGAAATTAGCTGTTGAAAAGCAATCTTAAGTCTGAGAATCGCGGCTATTGAATTCTCA
>JAQIWI010002785.1:0-11484 GCA_034698825.1 Deuterosminthurus bicinctus | reverse complement strand
AATGCTTTGTTATAGCTGATCGTGTATATGCAGACGCAGGTTACGAATGTGACAAAGTACATGATACCAAAGACTGGGTGGTCACGGAAGTGAGCAATTGCAGCATAGCCGGACCCAATGCAGATAGTGATCATCAGGACTTTGTAAGAGAATATGACGAAGCTATTGAGTTGGTTTACAATTCCTACGTACAGTTGAATGTGACGGAGAGCTTTGTACGTAGTATTGAAGCTTCGCCGATGAGCAGTCCTAAATGTTAGCCCAGTTGGGTTAAGATTAGCAGTCGGACTGAAGGTTCGCAAATTGAAATAAGATACTTACCTGCCCACAAATATGATTATTTGCTGCAGCTGATTTATGACCAGTTCAATAGACATGATCTGAAGGATACATGTTGGCATTGCACTCCCCAATGCGGCCAAGAGGACTCGTAATTCCTCCAGAAGCAGAATGCAGAAGACTAACCACGTCTGATAGGTTTCCGGGACGTGGGCATACATCTGCAGTTTCCATGTTGGGTAGCAGATGAACGCGAAAATGATAGCCACAGCAGCAGATACTACCGAGTACGGCAAGACCATTGCCATTAAATCCTGTATGGTACATTCCTTGATACGACTCGGCCATGACCTCTGTCTTTGGTCATCCATTGATCCTTTTACATTAAAATGTGCTTTTATACCTTTGCGTAACAGTGAAAAGTTGATTGATCGTAAAACAAATTAAATTACAAAATTTAACCAGGCGACAGTCTGCATTATGTATGATAATAAATATCATTACCATTCTTCTTGATTTTTTTGTTTATGTTTGCTTTTATTAAGTTTATTACCTTGAGCTTTTCCAGTCAGCGTCATCTTGAGATAGGTTGCAAACATACCCGGATGTTTAACATACAGCTCAAAGTACCAGTAAATGTACACAGGCACTGCTATCGCCCACAGTGCGTGATAAACCATTTCATGCAGCGGGGTTTCTTGCTCAAAGAAACATGCCCAGATTAAAGTGCCCATGTTAAACATGGCACGAGCAGTGAGGAGGAAAATGGACAAGTGGCACATCCACGTTTTTTTCCTGTTTGCAAGAGGGAGCAGATCCCATTTGAGCAGATCGACTTTTACCGGTAGAAACCCCAGCACGCAGCAACGGCGAATGGTTTTCAGAACCTCGTACCTTTCTGCTTGATTTAACATTTTTTGTTGGGAGCAGCAATATTTTGTGAAAAAACCTGTAAAGGTTTTGTTGAGCTCAGGAGCACTTGCAGCTGTATTATGAATGAAGAAAAACGCTAGTCGATTTCTGAAGCGGAAGAATAAGAGGTACTAGGTTTGTTTCTGTGAGATTTTGTAGTGCTTGCTGCAGTGGGCAACTCCGTACTAATGAAAGGTGAGACTTTAACGCTCCGTTAAATGCAAAAAGAAACCGCTCTCTCTTAGCAACATATTTGCATGGGTCCAAGTAAGGCAGCAACCAACTATTGTCAGTCCAAGTTAGCCGACACGCGCCTGTTGTCGGTACAAGTTAGCCGACATCCGACTATGGATGGTCCAAGTAAACCGACATCCGACTATTGCAAGTCCAAGTTAGCCGACCAACCCTACCCAACAAATTTATTTCTTGAAGTTACCTGACATCCGACTATTGTCGGCTAACACTCAAGTGAGCCAACTTTCTCATATTCAAATTAGCTGACTCCGACTTTCGCCTCCAAGATTCATGACTTTCCCGACAAAAGTCGGTACAACTTTATCGATAATGGTCGGCCAACCTACAAGTAAGCCGGCCAAGAATTATTATAGTTCAAAAAAACCACAGCAGATGTATTTTACGAGATAATCGAAGTATTTTATCAGAATGTGGAAGTATATGTTGTGGTTTTTTAAAAAAACAAATTCATCTTCGGCTTTGGTTGTAGATTGGTTGACCGTCATTAGGTAACTTGTGACGACTTTTGTCGGGGAAATTTGGGCAAGTTGGATGCCAAAGTCTGGAAGTCGGCTAACTTGAAGATGAGAATGTCGCTTACTTGAGTGTTAGCCGACAATATCCGGATGTCGGGTAACTTGATGAAATAAAACTGTCGAGTCAGGTTGGTCGACTAACTTGGAGTTTCAAAGTAGGCTAACTTGTATTTCAACCGACCATAGTCGGGACTGACAATAGTAAGGTGTCGGTTTACTTGAACAGACAATATGTGGGTGCCCGTTTACTTGGGCTGACAATATGTGGGTGTCGGCTTAACTTGGACCGAAAATAGTCGGGTGTTGGCTAAATAGGATCGACATTAGGTGGGTGTCGGCAAACTTGGACCCACAGTACCTCATTCCAGTACGAAATTATGGCCTCAGCTAAATTTAGAGAATGGTGTGATATGAATTTGGTAGCTGGACGCTATCTCAGTATGAAGCCTTACGTGCAGCGGGTGCTGTGCTTATCAAAAGTGGGTCAAAGTAGATATGGGAATGCTATCGTTGTCTAAACTGCCAAAGAAATCTATAAGTAATTAAGTCAATATTTCACGCTTTAAAAGGCCCCTGCTGGTTTTCGCATCCTAAAACTAGGGAAAATCTTTCTGCGTTTTGGCCTACGAATAATTATGGCAAGACCGATCTGGAGACATTTTCCTGTCGTAATTGTTTTACTCTAGCTATGGAATTTGACTTTTCGAGCAACAACTAAGTATGAGGCTCAGGGATGAGCCTGAGGCAGTATTCCACTGTTGTTATAACAACAGTAGAATAACATGTTAGGTACATGACAGTTGGTTGGGTTGTCTATAAATATCACGATTGCAAAGAGGCCAATCGCGATTCTTAACAGTTTCTAAATTTCAGCTTATCATTTATATTAATTGCATGTTGCATTAGGGCCCCATTCCCTAAATAGTTTATAGAAGCTTCTAAAAAGATCCGACAAGCGCCTCATCTACCTTTAAGAACTTTCCATTTGTTGCTTGAAAATCTCCCATGTTAAATCCCACAAGAAAAATCGGGGTATGAATTTCGAGCTCCAAACTAAAAAAGTTTCCACAGGCATGAGGAGAACGTTTAATTTGCATACAAAGGAAAATTGCACCGCATTATTTGATTCTACGGCCGTTGATCGAATTCCCGCATGTGACATGATGACTGTCTGTCACTTGGAAGCATTGGTCGTAAGTGTGACCCTCGGGTTCACCGGGGATTCTTAAAACTTCACGCATTTAATGGAAGTAAAAATATGCTGCAAATTGAGTAGGTTCGCATCTTGAACCTTGGAAGCATCAAGAATTTGACTTCAATGTCTCTGTAATAATTTTTAAAAAAAGCATGCTTTTCATCACTACTTTCTTCACTAGTCTAATTGCTTGACTGTAAGCATGAAATTGGATGCAAGTAAGAAAGATGTCAGCCGTGAGCACGTAGAGTTTATGGCCTGAAATTAAGATTAAAAATCCCGTCGTCAGTAGCGTTGCAGTTTTAACCTTCAAACCTGATTGGCAGCTTTGGCATGGTTTTTTTGCTGCACGTGCCGACATTCACTCAGAAATCTACTTCCACCATTGAGAGTACAAAATAGCAAAAACAAGCTCAGTTCTTCACATCACTTATCTTTGCACTCGGTTTCAGTTCCTTTTAATAAATCTGACTTGTAATCGTGATCTGAGCATTCAAAGCACTTTCTGTCAATCGAACTGAATCTGCGGGATTATAACTGAATGATTTAGTTCTTACGTGATAGTAGTGCCTTTTGCATTCGTTATGATGCTCAAGCTCTTTGAAGTTATTTGCTTTGTCATATTTTATTCTGTTACATGAAAGCCCTGAAAAGGCCTGCCTGCTGTTCAAGAACTAACTGGGAAAAGTAAACGTAGCTTTCAAACTCAACGTCACTGTAAAATGCCCTTGCTCTGAGGCTCAAGTCTGTCTATGAACTATACTTCTTTCATGTAACGTTCATTTTGGAGCTTGTACAATCAACTCGTTAGTTTTTTAATATTTTAAGCTATTTGTGGTAGCTCTTCAATAGACTTCTAGGCTACCACGCCGCTGCTAGCTGCTAGAGCTTGGCAGTGCTTGTGACTGTCTACTCGAGAAGGTTCGCAGCATTGTTTTTGCTTATGGTTGGCCGCTGGAACTTGTCAGCGTTCTTCTTGCTTGTATCGTGCTGCAAAATCTTGTCACCTTTCCTTCCGATTCCCACTGGTCCCACCAGCTCGTCAGGGTTTTTCAGGGGCTGTTACTCTCTGAAATGGTAAGATTTTAGCTAACATTCTGATACACTTTCGATAAAGAGAGACATTTAATGGAAGGTAAGTGCACGAGGACGGTTCTAGAAAGTTCTCTCCAACAAACGAATACACGTTGCTGACGGTTCAAACTGGTAAATAATTTGACCTACATTTGATAAGAGATACATAAGGCGCAAAAGAAGTGGAGAAATGCCTCTTAATAATAATATGAAACGGCCTCAAATATATCAAATGTACTTATCTGCTGCAATTAATAAACCCTGCAGTGGGGCGATACATGCGACTCGTTCCAACCTCTTATCATTTATGAAGGAAGAATACAACTGAAATATTCCATAAAATCGACCACATTCATTTTCTATGAACCAAGCTGAACGCATTTGAAAAACTTGAGCAACATGGGCTCCCCCGACATGGACTCTGAGGTACACGAAAGCAGCAGTCCTCGCAACATGTTGCTCACTTCCAGAGCAAAGAAATACATGCGAAAAGGACTACAACTTGGTGAACGCATGGGTTGTCATCCCTACTTCTGGGACGATGCTAAAGCTAACCCGGAGTTGACCATTTCCCGCCTCAAAATTCGGTGCTAGATTTTTAACGGCATTTTCTCAGCCACATACTGGATGTTTCTTTTAAGGGAATGTATTCGTTTCATCGCATCTCCTGAAGAGGACGTCTCCACCAAAGTGATCGCAATTTTTGCCAACTTTCTGTTCCCTTTTCCTGTCTTTATTCAAGCCACATTGGTGTGGACTGGAGAAAATCTTGCAAATTACGTCAGGAGCTCAATAAGCTACCTCCATGAATTTGAAGGTAAACAAAACAAATTGTTAATGAGAGAGTCTTTCACTAAGTTTGTCTTGTAGAGCACTACGCGCGGGAAACTTCACGGCCATCAACAACAGCCAAAATTGGTGGACTGTATATGACATGCATGTACTATGCAACAGATCGTGTCTACTGGATAATCACTGCAGCTCAGCAGAGTATATTCATGCTCCTTGTAATGTTCGGTTCTTACGGAGCGATCCGTTTGGACGGCATTGTTGCTACTGCGCTTGGATGTCTAGGAGTCACAGCAGGTCTTCTCGTCGTCTTTCTGGGCGCTTGGGGTGAACTCGAATCTTGCTCGTCTACTGCCAAGGTGTCTATTCCCACCATGACCGTAAGGTATGATGTACTTGAGAGCCAGACATTGGAAATATGGCTAATGAAATCTGGAAGATCCTTGAAAGTGGCACGGCTTCCAGTTTGTCGGATGGACTACATTGACAATCAATTGATCCTTACTGTGGTGAGTAGCATTAGTGTTGGCATGTTTTTTTGCTGCTAACATTCTAACGGGTGGGCTAATGCAACGTCTATCGTCTAAGTCTGTGTTATTGCTACATTAGTTTAACTTCATTAGGCTGGCTTTATTGGTTTTGGGCTTTAGAGAAAATATACCATTTTTGTGCGTTGGTCTCACCATCACCATGTTTTGGAAGTTTTGGGTTGCCTCTTGAGGCCATGTTTTGTTTGAAGAAACACGTTCACACGTGCTTCACAACTCTGTGTGGTCATTCAATAATTTTATGAAAGATAAAGGAGCTCAAAGTTTTCATAATGACCCAAAAACGCCCATAAAGCACGTTAAAGTGACAATTTTGTCGACGAGTTCGCATATTTCAGCCAAATTTTAAGCGATTTTCTTGATTTTTGGATCTTGGATCAAACAATTACGCCAAGAATCTAGTTTCAGAAGTGGTACCCACATGTCTGTATCTCTTAAACCCTTGAAGTTACCCATTATTCCACAAGTACGCAAGGGCCGCATGAAATAATGTTAAGATCACCGGGGTAGCTTGAGCACAAGATTCACGTAGATATGGGTTACTTTGGGAACGTGCACAAATGACATCATCACGTTGACCTCAAATTGAGGACCCATCCACTCCCATGTCATTGCATGTCATAGAGTGCCATCAGCACACACCCACCTTACATGATGATGTCATACATTCGGCCATAGATAAATTTAATTTACTTTGGGACTGGAATTAGAAGTTTATTTAGTTTTTATTTATTTAGTTTTATTGAATTGATTCAAATGGAATAATATTTTAAATTAATTTTTCAAGGAAGAGGCACTTGCCTTGCTTTCAACAGTTGATCAAGGAGATTTTTGAAAGCTTGCGAAGCGACCTTGAACATCCCTGACCTTGATCACCTGCTGCATATTGCTACACATGCAAAGAGGGAGGGAAGAAAAGGAGCTTATTCTGAGGAAAAGAAAAGAGGGGATCTTGTGAAGGCTGCAGGTCAAGTGCCAATGTCTATTGAAGAAGTGCCAGTTCCTTCTTCAATTCTTGCAAATGGTAATAGAGAAGTGCCAGTGCCAGCTCCGGCTGGGCCATTGCCTTCTATCGTGTTTGATGCAGCATTGCCCGTCCAAGTTGCTCAAGTAATAAAAATGTTCTGGGTTTAATAGGATTTTGAATTTATAGAAATGATGAAGAGTAACTAATTTTATTTACAGATGAGACATTGGTTCAAGTATTTTGAAAAGGGCAAAATCGTCGCACTGGACACAGAGCAAGTCCATTACGTCAAGTTGAAAGGGGTTGACCGAATCAAAGCTGCGACTGTGGCCATTGTTGACTTCTCAAACAACACTGTTTACAACGAGCAGATCTCCCACAAAAAATATGATGTACATTTTACGAAGAAGTCAATGGAAATATCTGGAATCACACCGATGAATGTTCAACTAGGTCGAAAATTGAAGTTTGTTCAAAAAGAAGTTAACATTCTCCTTCAGGACAAACTCGTTATAGTTTGCGATGGGGAAAATGACTTTCGTAGCCTAGGACTGGACATGGACGGGTATAATGTATTCGATCTTCACTCGCATTTTAAATCCCCTAAATGGAATGGGCACAAGGATGTACTGGAGAAAATTAGCCTAAAGCGACTTGTGAGGAAATTTTTTGGGAAGGACATTCAGATGGGCACTCACAGTGCTTTGATAGATGCTAGAGCCTCAATGGACGTTTTCAGGGATGTCTATGTCAATATCAAGCGCACGGCTATCACATCAAAGTGCAACGACAACTTTGAAATCTACCGAGATTTTGATATGAAGACCCTTGAAGAGTTGGATTTTAAACATTGAAATGAATGGAATCGGATTGGAAATGAATTTTGGAAAGCTCATCTGTCAAAGAACACAAACATTGTTGTTAGGAAATGGCACTGATCACAGGCACATATATGACTGTGAACGCAAATACTATTCGTACCTCAAGAACTTCTGGTTCCCATGAATCTTCTACGAATTCGATGATGTTAGAAACACGATCTGGTGACTTTCGAGCTTCCGAATTTCTTAAGAAGGCATTGCGAATCGGATTGCGGACCTTTCTCACGACAACTGTTTCTTTCAACTCGGCAATCTTGAACACCTAAGTGGCATCATCTCCTTTATAATGGTCCCAAAACTCTTCACACATGCGCCACTAAGCACTGATATTAAAACAAAATGCTTTTGAAGAGAACTAAAGAAGTTTTTGTCTTAGTGACCAAATTTTCCATGTTTTTCAGTCTGCTTATAGAAAATTTTAATTTTTAATTAAGAAAAGCGATAAAATCAGCAGAATTTGCAAGAAAAATGAATGATGCTGATGTAACCCGAGTCTGATGCTGTAGCATGGGATGTACCCAGATTAGTATGTCGATTGTTCCACGAATTTATCAATGGCAATGAAAGCCTAAAACTTTAATGAGTCAAATAATAAGCATAATAAACACCACGCAAGTAAGCAGTAAAACACTGAAAAACACTAGAAAGGGAGTCCACGAGCTCACAAAATTAAGATAAAATTGAAGAATACCACACAATTTCTTGTTTTGGGTGAATTCGTTACATCACAAGATGAGGATGATTTCCACCCAAGTTAGAGACAAGTTTGACAAAATCATTGATTGAATCAAAATTCATCATGCACGTAACTAATGATAGATAGATACTGCTTCCTGACACACACACGCGCTTGTGGGGATGTAAAATGGGCACAAAGGGATGCACGACAAAAAATAAAATAGACGAAACTAAGGGCAGTTAACTTAAGTAACTAGCGAAGGGTTCGATTTATTTATTACTACTGCACTTATGATAATAAATAAGTGCAGACGCAAATAAAGCCCTAATAATCCCTCTAACTCCTTCTAAAGTCGGACTGACTGTTGGTGGCCAGACTTGGCCCCTTTATAAAAGATCACTGGACAAAGAACCCCAGCCAATACTGACCCTTATAATTGCTCCTTGACATTTATACTACTGGGGATTAGTGAGCTGAAAATAGCTTCTTGACCTACTTAACCTAATGGCGATGGCAGGACCGCCACGTATACAAAGAGTTACCTCATTGACATTTACAGGCTGAATACTAATTATAATACAATAAGACTTAGCCTAGGATTTTCCACTTACTCATCATTATACAATCCAAAGGGTATCATCATGGGTTTTTCCCATAGTCACACATAACAATATGAAAGGACCAAGCATGTAGTTCTTTTAGTACAACTTACACATGCACATAGCGTACATATGTGATCTCCGACACTCCGTTATCCATTAGTCGTAGCTACTTTCATAGCCACTTTTCATTTCCACCACGTAAACAACAGTTGACCGACAATTGTCAACACGTAATGTTTTCGATATAAGCTCGAGGAATCAAGCTTTGCACGTGACAAGGGGAAACTTAACAAGTATCAGAGGCCTTATTGGTGAATTATTGCAAAACTGATTTGTAAATCATGAAATTTTGCCAGTTAAATTAAAGTGCTTTGGATTCGAACGCAATGCAGCACACTGCAGTTGGCGTGAAAAGTGTGACACTTTAAGCTTAATAAGAGCGCCGACCCTACTCGTTACAGATCCTTTCACATTTTGGAGTGATTTAAAGTGACATAAGAAACAAGATCTGATTAATTATTTCGTCCCACGTACCAATTGGGACACTCAGAGTGAATTCAGAGTCGCCCAGAACGAAGATGACAGGTCTCATAGCTTTTGCTCTTTTCATCAGTTCCAGCCTTTCTTGCCTCTTGATCCGTTTGAAATACGGAACATCGTGATTCCACAAACCTGCCAAGATATCCTCGGATATTCGCACAACGAGAATCTGATCGTAGCATTGCCAAAATAAAACCAATGCTATAGCCGGCCCAGAGTAGCCAAAATAGAGCCACATAAGAAAAGGGAGTGTAGTAGTGTAGCGGAAAAATATAAAGAGTGCCAAAATAATTGGACACGAAGCTCCAAAGAGCATTCCTGGAAATAAAAACCGGAACTTGGAAGATTCGATTGAACAGCTCCAGCTCCACGTACATACGCTCCATAATTAGACGTGACTGCAGCGAACCAACAGGGAATCGTCTAGCAAAGTAAAATAAACGCATCAAATTATCTTCCATTCTCATTCTTTTTGAAAAATTTAATATTACTACCGAAGTTTCTGTAAGTAGATATCAAGGGCACCATTTCCCATTATGAGTACAGATACGGCAAAGGATATTAAGAAAATGGGCAGAACAAGTGAAAGATATTCCAATGGTGCGAACAAGATTTGCCACACGTAGCGTGGAGTTGCCGTCGCGTCGGTAGGAACCCAAACCTTTCCACCATGGGAACCAAGCACTGGGGCAAGTCACTCCAGATGAAACCAACGGATGAAAATGCGACCGCAATCGCTTGACCTGCGAAGGAACAAGATATCACTTTCAAGCAAGTGACAAGATGGTTGAGTGGTTGCATTTCGAAATCAGGATCAATCGGTTCCAGGCAGGAACCCATGTGAGACCAGCTGTTAAGCACATCCATTGTTTCTTTGGGTCTCATCAGCACTCCTGCACCGATCAGCAAGGCCAGAAAAAGTACGGTGAATACACAAAGACCAACGAAAGACTGGACGCGAAGCTCATTGTAGATTAGATCCTCCAAAGTGAGCCAGGTTTTCAGCAGTAGCATTGCCATGAGACAAACCATAGTACCAAAATGACAGATTTGGGCCTTTCTGCTTAACGGGACGAATTCGCCGTCGTCGGAGCGTTTGGTACCGATTAAATAAAAACTTTCACAAGCAGTTGTGATAATTTGAAAACATTTGCGACTAAGTGCCGAATACTTTGATCGGCTGAGACAAAGGAATTTTAGATTGACCGTCGATTCGTCATTACTGTCCCCTTCCCCCGTCTTCTTGCCACCGAGTTTCTTCTTCTTGCGAATGCTCAGCACATTTTCTTTTCTCACTTGGGACGACTTTTTCCACATTGTTGTTTCCAAGAAAGTTTTAGCCAAGCATGAATGGTGCAAAATACAATTCAAAAACTGTTTACTGAGCAAAGTAAGCGACTAAAACAAGTCAAGTTCTTCTGACTGTCGGAGCCTCTATGAAATAGCTAGGCCACGTCGTACTCCACTAAAAAATAGAGTCGGAAATGAGCTCATATAAATTATTAGTCTTGATATCTATAAAGACTAATTAGGCTCCTTTGCGGCCAAATTGGCCAAATTGGCAGCTAACCAAAAATTTCTAGGCTTCGATTTTGTAATTAAATTTAGGAAATGCTAAAGTAATGTCCTTTAAAGTCGATTTTGGAACAATCATTTCCAATTAGAAGTATCCAAAAAGTATTTAGTGAGAGTGTATCCGCTCTGGTTGAAGAAACGTAATTACAGTAAATACGTGTTGTTAATTACAAACAATTCTTGAGGTAATTATCGAGCTCGTTATACTAATGGGGCTACTATAAAATCGGTCATACCGGACGCCGGGCACCTGCAGGAGGCTTAACCAATAGTACACGCAGCCACATGAAAAAATACACACCGCATCTTCATCGCCGGTTTTACTTCCTCTATTTCATGGCTTAGTAGTATTATCACACACTCTTTCCTCTCCAGGTGTGCAAGTACCCGAAAAACCGGCCCGGGCCACCGGAAAATCCAATTAACACCTGGCCGGGTTGCGGGGTAATCAAATATGTGGGGAATTAATTAGCCTGATCGATAGTCGATCAATTCCTGCATTAATTTAATTCATTCATCAATAAAAACCTCCTCATTCATTAATAAAAATCTCATTCACCAATAAAAATCTCGCTCATCGATAAAAATCTCGCTCGCTTAACAATCTTGCATTGATTCCTGCTGGTAAAGATGGGCTGAAGGATCTCTCACAGGAGATTATTATTATGGAAAA
>JAQIWI010002784.1:0-11488 GCA_034698825.1 Deuterosminthurus bicinctus | reverse complement strand
TTATGTATGTATAATTATATTTAAGTAGGATATACTGTATCTTCGGGTAAAGCAATAGACCCACAGTGGTCTGCGCTGCTATAGGACATTTGTAAAATGAACTGACCCGCAATAAATAAATAAATAAATAAATAAATAATACTGTATAAATTTGCCCAAAATGCAAATAAATAAAGTTTGACGTGACAGCCGAAACTTGAACAAGTGAGCCGCGCTTGAATTAAACTACTGAACAAGTCTCATAATAAATTTCAAAACTTGAAAAAATAATGAAATCATTTGTAGTGAATAATTTTAAATAAAATGGAAGCTGACAGCCTGGAGGAGCCACTGGATCTCAGCATACAAAGTAAGTCTCTTAAGATTTCATTTTAAAAAATTCAAAATTAATTTGACTGGATTTTAAAATTTCTACGTGTTTTAGGGGATCACCAGGCAAAAGATAACCGAGTTTTGACATATCCTTGTGGTAAAGGACGTTGTGAGGAAGCTTTCGCTACAAGCAGTAAGCAAAGCACTGAACACAATCCAGGCGATTTAAGTTTTACTATTACGCCAAAGACTGAAAAATTATTCAATGGTGGGTAGGTAAAGTTTCTGTGCTCGTGTTGGTTGGTTTATTATGCTATTTCAGATTTTGAAAGTTTAACTTTCATGTTTCAGAAACAAATCATTTTGCAAAATAAAACAAATTATACTCGCCCTTTAATGCATTAAGTGTTGTTGAATTTTACCAGATGGAAGTTTAAGGTACGTAAAACCACCTAGAAGGGCCCTTAATTTTGGGTTGGTACTGTACGTATCTGCATGCAGCCAGAATCAGCCCAATCTGCTTCTGTTATATTCGGATATTTTAAATGCAATATTGTTATTAGACAAGATTGCGCAAATGATTTCAATTGTTGCCATGTCATTACGACAAATACAATGTGGCTGACATTGAATTTTATGACTCGTATTCTATCGCTACTCATTCATTATCATTAGCATTGGCGATGACCAAAGTGAGTACCAGATTGTCTGCTCCAGTTGTACTACTTTTAGCTACTTGGAAACTCACATGATGTCAATTTAAATGGCAATGCAGCAAGTTCTCCTTCTGTCGTGGTGTTCAAGAGTCTGCTGAACTTCTTTACCGCCATATAGTATGTCATTAAAAAGTGACTCTCGTTAAACGCAACAAATGCCAAAGACGTCTTTTGCCAATTTTATAAATCTTCATCCAGCCCGTCAATTGAGAGAAGCTCAAAAAGTACATAATTTCAAATAAAAATCAATCTTAATACAATAAAAAGAACTTGTGATCATATTATTGCTACAGAGTACCAGACATTAGCACTGCCCACTGAGCCTCGTCATTTGAAGTACAGCTAAACATAACTTTTTAAGAGTCCACGCACTTCTTTGGGGCTTTTTATGATCCTTTATAATTTGTTTTAATCAACCATGAAAAAATTATCCTTATTAGTTCGGTTAAAATTATTTACACATTAACATAAAACTATATCAATAAAAATGTATTGAGTCTGCAGTCCTATTTCCTTCACCATCTTCCGCCTGTTGGATCGTAAGTTCAATCTTGGAAAAGTTCGAACCCGTGACCATCAAGATGAGAAGTTCTCGGCAGGGTCTCATGTCTTCTGGGTCTTAAAGTTTGACACACATGAATCCTATAAAGTTATAAATATTTATTGAATTTTATTTGCACCAAAACGTTCCATAACAATGGTACCCTGAAAAATGTTTTGGATTGGTTTTTACCTTTATAGAGTTTTAGTCTTTGCAACTGGATCCTCATGGCGCTGAGAATGGATGAGAAACTTCGCACTTGGTAAGATAACTTTGCAGTGAAGACACTCACGGTCGTCAACAAGATGAACAATGACTGGGAAGTGGATGTTAGCATGTGCTGAAGAAATGTGTGCCTTGACTTTGGTACGGCTGGCAGCCTCATACTTGCAATGCCCGCACTGAAATGGTTTTTCATTTGTGTGAACAAAGCAATGACGCTGTATTTGCTGCATGGTTCGGAAATGCCTCAAGCACAATGGACACTGGAAGGGCCAGCTGGAAGGGTTGTGAAGCTTCAGGTGGTCCTTAAGGGCTTGCGTGGTATTCTCATATTGGCCACAGCCGGGACGATCACACTGGATGTTCGGTTGTCCGTGCAGGCTACTAAGATGACGTTTAAGGTGCGACGAATGCTTGAACGATGCCGTGCATTGAGGATAGCTGCACTTAAAGTCTCTCGTTGCTGAGTGGCGACGCATGTGGCGTTTCAAATGGCCGCTTTCAGCAGTTGCGTAATCACACTTGGTACAAGAAAATTTCTTAGCTTGATTGTGGACACGTTTGATATGACGTGTGACGTGACCCTTCCGGTTAGCACGAAAACTACATTCATCATTTGGGCAAGTATATGGCCGTCCAGCATTGTGCATGTTCATGTGAGATCTTAAACTTGACGATGTTTTGGTCTTATAAACGCAGTCCGGGAACTCACATTTGAGTGGACGCTCATCACTGTGTTTGTACTTAATGTGACCATTCAAATCTGACTTCTGTTTAAACGCTAGTTGACAATCTGCAACTTCACACTTGAAAGGACGCTCACCAGTGTGGATCCTCGTGTGTGTGATTAAATTAAATCCGGTGCTACACTTCAAGCCACAGATATTGCAGTTGAAATTATTCTTTTTGTTCACGTCAACCTTCTCATGCTGACGTTCAGTGTGAGCATTTAACTTATCACGAGACTCAAACTCCTCACTGCACACAGCGCACTTGAACACCTCCTCCATTTGAATCCCTGAGAAATTATCTTGATTGATGTTGCACTTGTTCGTGAATATTTTCCAACTAAGGGAATAGTGGCTTGGAATTTTTTAGAACTGCAAATTAGTTGTCACATTCACAGCGTAATTGGGAAGTTTTTTTTTCTGAGCAGCTGTGTAGTGCGATTGTCTCAAGAGCTTTTAAAATGATAAAAATCTAAGCGGCTCACAAAGTTCAATTTTCAGTTGGAAAAACAAGGAGCAGCCTGTCAGTATAACGAGGACCAAAGTGTTTAACATTGAAGGGCTTTTGACCACTGCTCCAGGGCCCTGCAGGGTGTTCGGCTTAAGAAAATGACATTCCGTTTTCCAATTCTTGGAATGAATGCGCTCCAATGCGACTTGTGCGTCGATTCACGATTGAATCATGCATATTTTTCAGGCCAGTCCACGGGCTAAATTACCGTATGTTAAAATTGCTGTTATGCATAGTATGAGTACGACTGCATGCTCTTTCTTTTTTAACATTTAAAAGCTTTTTGTTATCAGTAAGGATTACGTCTCAGTCGGTTGGATTACGCCTTTGTAGTATGCGATTGGATTATAACTCTAAAATTAAAATAATCCAGCCTGAAACAACACCTTTTCTCCAGGACTTTGAGCTTACGGTGTGTCGTACGTAAATCTCATAAGCTTCCCAATGACATTATTATATTATGCAGTCTCTTCTGAGCCGAAGGGTTGAAGTCACAGGCATACACTCAATCTGCTTAAAGACTTGTCAGAAAGCTGCTGCACAATTCAGAAACATATTTGTCACAGTTTTTCACAGGCTGCTTACAAGCTTCGCATCTTGCCCATCTTAACCCCATATAGAAATTTCAAACAAAAATCGCTGTGCAGATATCTACCCCGCACTGGGGGTGCAATTCAACGGGACTTAAGGGCAAATAAAGATAAGGGATCTATCCGGCGGAAGGATAAACTAAACGATGGCAACATGGGTGGACATTATGTCCACCCATGCACATGATGTAAAGGGCTAAGCTGCCACGGAGAATGCCTGCCCATAGCGTACAGAACGGCTGCTGCTGTCTTATTCGTACGAGTTGCTTGTAAAACTTTTGTAATTTAAATTTAACGGACTTAATGCAAATTAAGCTTCAGGAGTAGCTAAAATGAAGAGTAGTTTCCATTTGAGGTATTCACACGAAAGCTGAATAATCCACTTTGCCAAGCGCAAAGTGGATTATTCCACTGGACAAAATCTTGAGGGAAGGGCAATCATTATTTAAATTTTTCGCTAGACCATCCGATTCTGGAGGCCCTCATGGATCCGTTTTGCCGAGCGAAATGCAAGGCAAGATTCCCATTGAACTCGGGGATGTCTCACTCACACTGACCTACTCGCAAGAGGGAGTTTCCAATCTTCTCAAACGCAACGAGTTGTTAAGAGATCTGAGCAAATTAAGCAAAGAACATCAATCGAGTGTACTTAAAGTTGGATATTTCTACATGGCGTTGGTATTCAAGAATGATTTCTCGTATGTTATCAACCCCGGCATTGGGACATCCAATGGATCACAAGATTCATCGGACCATCCTGTCGCCGTCGCCATGGCGAGTTTGAAGAAATGTCATCGGAGACAATGGCATCTGCTTGTTGATGAGCTTATTGATTTATTTAAGACTGACAAAAATTCGAGTGACGAACTTGACTATGCCAGCGCTGATGTCAAACACTGTGAATGGTTAAAATTAATGACATTTAGTTTGCAATGTTTGTGATTGATTGCGAAATCTTGAAATTTTAATGAAATAATTTGAAATAGATGACAGGCCCGGACTCTTTGATTAAACATTTGCACGATTTTTCGAAGGACTTAAAATATTACGGGCGGTCAATTTGTATGTATGTTTTAATTTTGGATTTTTTTTCGCATTTGACTGAACTGTGAACACGCTTGAAACACTGAATTTTTACAATGATACGTTAATGTTTCAATTGTTTCGGTCAAATGTATCACGGGAGATTTAACCTAAGGCCAGTGCTCTTAAATTAAAGGCTCTTGGAAATGTTCTGATTATGGACAAATATTTTAGATTTTTCAAAGTACCACGGAATGGACAGTAGGATGTGGTTGGATCTGGACAGTCAGCTGCAGAGTCATGACGCCGTTTTCAGATTTAAATGGAAAGTGCCTAGCACAAATACAGAGATTTGTACTTGTGCTGTATAGTAATCAATACAAGCCAGGAGCTATTAAATATGCACCCTAAGGAATCCTAAACCGTGCATATTGAAATAAGCTTGAATAAATGGTGTGTGGTAATCTGAAAGAAGAGGATTCACATCAGCCTGGGCTTTAAAGCCAATAACCTGGGCACGAATGCCATTGCCTGGGCACGAATGCCATTGCCTGGGCACGAATGCCATTCGCCTGGACATATAAATGTCAATCCTGGACAGAGAACTGTCAATAATATAAGATACCAAAATGACAAACCTTTTCTTATTTAATTATCGCAATTAACATGAATCGCACAAACATTTTCATACGTCTTTTCTTCAATACAGTTCAAAGCAGAATGAATCTAGAGCCTCCCGTTTCACTTCCATAATTTTGTACAGAACAGCCAATTCAAATTAATGTAAACAATCATCTATAACATTAGAACTCAACAAATGGTAAACTGGCGTAGATTTTGCATTCACAGATATTTCAATTATTTCGGTCGAGAGTGTCACTGGAATTTTTAACCACAAAGCAGTGCTCTTATATTTGAGGCTCTCAGAAATGTTTTGCTAATCTGGAAAAATAGTTTTGAAATTTATTAAAAAGGCCATAAAAAGAACGGCAGGATGTGGCTGTTAATGATTATTTCTAGACTGTCAGCTGCTGAGTAATGACGCCGATTTAAGATTTAAATCGGAATTACCTAGATCAACACTTTGATAAGTTATATACACGCGCAGAGCAAGCAAAGTTGAAAATCGAAGTGAACACAAGTCAGGAGTTGATTATGCACCTTTAGAAAATCAAATTTACTGAGTACATTAATATTAGCTTGAATAAATTCCAAACTTACATTTTGTATTTAAAAATATGTAAAATAACGCCATTGCATTGCACTCATTTGCTCAAAATGCAAATTATTTAAGTTTGACGTGACAGCGGAAAAACTTGAACAAGTCAGTCCCGCTTCATTTAACCACTGAACATTGTTTGCTTAAGTTTGATAATATTTAAATAAAAATTGTAAAAAACATGAAATAATTTTCTAATTAATTTTAAATAAAATGGACGATGACAGCCTGGAGGAGCCACTGGATCTCAGCATACAAAGTAAGTCTCGTAAGATATGATTTTAAATATTCAAAATTAATTTGACTGCATTTTAAAAATTATACGGGCTTTAGGCAATCACCGGGCCAAAGATGACCGAGTTTTGCCATACTCTTATGGGAAGGGATGTTGTGAGGAAGCTTTCGCTTCAAACAATAAGCACTGAACACACTCCAGATGAGTTAAGTTTCATTATTACGTCAAACATTGAAACATTATTATTTTGCAGCCCAATTACAAAAGCACTGGAAAGAGAACCATATAAAATGCGACAGATGTAATGGAGTATACGCCAATTCACCTGGATTGAAGCTTCACCAGAAGAAATGTGTAGATTCTAAAGCAGTAAATCTCTCATCCTTTGATTCCGTATCGACTCTGGCATATGCTCTATTCAGTCGAAGAGCTCGAGAACCTCGGAAATTCCATCTACGTCATCATCACTCCGATCCAATGATTCCAGGCATGCAGAGGATTATGTGGTCACTGTCATGGTTTCCTGCAAGAAGCCAATAACTCCGGACATGCGGCATGTCATCTTTGCACTTACGACAGCTTCAGTTGCTTTGGTATTTGCAGCCGAAAAAGACATTGAGACTTTTGATGAGGCCATTCTGGACAAAATCTTGACGGGAGGGCAATTATGGTTTCAACAATACGCAATACATTCCGATGGCGGAGGTCCTGACGGGTCTGGTTCGCCGAGCCTAACGAAAGGGCTGATTCCCATTGATCTCGAGGATGTCTCACTCATATTGACGTACTCACCAGAGGGTGTTTCCAATCCTTCACCTGAATTTTCTGGACGTCTCAATCGCAACGAATTATTTATTGGTCTGACGAGATTTAGCAAAGAACACGATCAGTGTGTACTTCAAGTTGAAAATCTCTACATGGCGTTGGTATTGAAGAATGATTTCTTGTATGTTTTCAATCCTGGCATTGGGACGTCCAAGAGTTTCCAAGATTTATCGGACCTTCCTGAAGCCGAGGCGAGTGCAAATAAATGTCATCGCAGAGGATGGCATGATCTTGTGGACGACCTGATTCTTTTATTTAGGCTTGAAAATAACTTTAGTGACCAACTTGATTTTGTTATCATGCCAGCGTTCATATCAAAAGCTGAGGAAAGTTGAGATTATTGTAATTCGATTTGTAATGTTTGCAACAGATTTGTAAACTTCCTCATTGACTTGAAATAATCTGGCAGGCTAATGTAGTTTCAATTTTGTATATTTTGTGCAATTGACGGAGCTGTGAAGTGAAGACGCTTGAATAAACTGGACGTGAATTTGCCCACAAGGAATAATTTTCTTTTTTTTTTTTTAAATTTTTGGTTACAATAAAACTTTTAGTCATGTGACAGACAAGAACATCGAAATCAGAGCTAACAGAGAACTTGAGATCCTTACTGGGAAATAAATAGTGGAGGGAGTATGGCCCCAAATTTTACCACAGCGATTAAACAAGGAATACAGTAACAGGTATTTCTATACTGTTGACTAATGCCTGACTTACAAAATAACTAAGCGGCGTCACGCTCTCTCAAATTTGCCGGTGGTTGTTCAGCAGTTTTGATTTAGAAAATTTGAGGTGCACGCCACTGTAAAGCCGCTCCGTAGCGTAGGTTACGAATGACTGTCAGGCTAAGGCAATTTCTTAATTCATTCTAATTTGCAATTGCGAGAGAGTTGTGCTTGTAGCTTCTCCCTTCGCTAGAATCAGTTTGATGGTCCAGCCATTTGCAGTTTCAACGCTGGTGCCCATGTCGCTGAACAAATTAAATGGGGCGCTTAATCATCTTTTATGGAAATCAACAGAAACTCTATAATAGTCTACGCTTATTCCCCTGTGCACCACAGCACACTACTGCTTTGATTGGCATTGTCGGGTCGTCTCAGTAAATGTGACAATAACGTTTGTACGACTGCGGATTCCATGGAACCACTGGTAGTTATCGTGATGTGCGCTGTTAAATTTAAGCATCTGACTGCATCAGTAACAGTTTTGCTGATTTCGGTCGCTTCTTACATAATTTGATGCTTTATTTTGGAGTCTTTGAATATTCAATTTTTAAATGGATGGATGAGACTGCAAAACGCTGCAATAGAAAAAAAAATTCCAGCTTTTTTAAGCTATAAGGATCAATTTTCAGCACTTCGATTATCTACTTAGACTGTCGCACGTTTGACGAGTGGCCCTCTTGGTGCAAATAGAGTTAAAAACTTGCAAGCACTTTGTGGCATCGAATAATGTCCAACTGCATCCGTAGATTCGAGGAAGAATTTGCCTTTGTGGCAAACGTATTGTTACTTACCGTTTGCTAAACAATTTTACTGGAATGAAAGCACAGGTGGAATCGACTTATGCTGTGATTAAAGTAGTTCCAGAGGCGCATGATGTTAATAGAATGCATTTCAGTTGATGAGGGACTATGCGGTTGGATTGAGGCCGTGGCCAGAAGTTAGTAAGTTAGTAAGCCAACAACTGCTGCAAATACGTAGCATTATGAGTAGCGTTTTCAGTTGGCTACTATTATTGGCTCCATTGAAATTATTGAAATTACTTAAGTTACTGAAATTATTGAAATTATTAAATTTGCTGTTATTCTCAAAATTGCCCAGTACGTAGAATTTCATCCACAGCAACCAACAACCGAGGTCCACAGTAATTTATTCAATTTTTTCGGTTTTCCTAATAATTATTTTGCTAACCAACAAATGTGGGTAATTAAAACGATTCCAATAATAGCCTGCGGCATTCAATTTCGAAGCTATTCAGTTTGCCAAAGTCCCTAAATAGATGAAAACTTTATCATAAGTCATCACACATATTCATAAATAAATGCGGTGTGGACAATTGTTAACAAAAATTCACTGACTGATATTAAATCAATTTTAGCAAACAGCAAAATACCTATAACCTATAACAACTAGTTCAATTGAAACAAATCTGAGCTTAATTTTCAATCATTCTTTAATGTAATGCTAATGCTATAGGAATTATTAAACGGCGTCGAAGCATTTTACAGTTAAGCGGTTAAAAATAAACAAAAAACTGCTTGAATATACAAATAAAAGTTGCAATTTATCAATTTTAGCAGCAATATAATTACAATTTCAACAGTTACTAGTTCTGTTAAAAATTTCCAAGTTCTTTAAGCAGAATTAACAAAAAGACTGCTGATAAATCTACTTTCTATGTGCAGCAAATGCAACAGAAATTACTAAACGGCATCGAAGCCTTTCATTGTTTGGTGGTTGAAAGTAGTTGAAATGACCGTCGTTCTGTGAGAGTTTTGAACATAATTTTTTTGTGGCACTGAACGCGAGCGTGGCCTGAGGGTCTCATTGATCGCCAGGTTCCGGAGTGAGCAATGCGGCGTAGTGGCAGTTACTCAGGAAGGTATTGTGGGCGGTCTAGGCCAGTTTATAGGCGTCGTACATAAATTACGTAATGCTCGATGGGTCGGTGGTCGTGCGAGGTTTTGTGACAAGGTGTTACTTGGGGTGGTCGGTACGGTACGAAATTTTAACGTCACACTACATATTCACAAAATCTGAAAACACCAAGGAGAACTGGAGAGCTTTGTTAAGCTGTCTCGCGTGCATTTTGGTAAATTATTTGCATTGAAAGCAGCCAGAGGTTTGCACATAATCATTTTAAATGTGCTTCCGATTGTTTTTTATGCGACTGATTTTGTTATTCAGATACAGAGGAATGCGGCAGGAGAGGAGTGTCATCAGAAAGGCAAGGAGAGTGCAGCTTTATTGCTCGCTGTCAAACCACATTAACTCGTGGGTCACGTATACCGTGAAACAAATTGCCATTAGCTGCACTGTAACATTCATGTTCATAGTTATCACTCAGTTCAATGTGAATCTTAGCTTCTCCCTTTTGTTAATATATGCTAGCGTCCTTATGTCAACGTGCTACTGGTGCGTGTGCTACTTTGCAAACCCCGTAACTGAAAGAATGAAGCAACTTCACCATCGCTTGACCTCAAAAATTTGGGCTGTGCCAAGCTGGAAACCGAGACTTGAACTTATTGCGTCGATCAAGTCTCTGAGGGTTAATTTGTCAGTGTAGGTTGATTTTACGCATTGGAGCGAGTATCGTTTTTAGTATTCGTAGATTTTGTCGTCAACCAGCTGGTATCATTGCTTTTGGTAGACTCTAGTTGACCACGCTAATTTAGTTGATAACCCAAGGTTAGGTATGTAATCATCAGTTAAATTGGTGTTAGAACAATGCAAACCGCTTGCGGGTGGTGGTAGTTATCCTGAAAGTCTTCAACTAGACGAATTAATTGTGCCTCCACTCCACGTCTGCACGCGCAAAATATACGCCTCTATAAACAGCAGAGCAATTAACACTTGTACCGGACGCTCAGTGGGCCGAGACCTAGAAGTTCATAATTGAGTTGTCAAGTTTATAAAATAATTCCGTCCGGGGGGAGCTGACAACTCCCAGAATGCTTAAGTGGCGTCATATTTTGTTGAAAATGGTTCTCTAGGAAAGTCACTCTAGAATTAGTTTCTTTTAGATCTTCCATTTGTTTTAGTTGCAGCTTGCGAGTGCTTCAATAATGTCCACAATTTAGTTTCTCAAATTGAATATCAATGATCGGCTGTTGCAAGTCATTAGCTTTACTTTTGCAAGTATAATCCCTCCAATCGGACAAATACTAGTAAACATAGAGTCGGCTCAATGAAAAGACTATCTTTGCAATGTTTCCACTTTCCACAGACGATTTGACCCTCAAGTGTCGGCACCCTTCACAATCAGACTACCAACAGTGTTCTTTATGGCACTACAATTTGTTATGAAGGAACTCCAGTACTACTAGAGTTCCTTCAAAACAATGTCAAATACCATAATGATCGTGCTTAGTTTTAATAAGATATTGGGAATTAAGTTCAGGCATTTCCGATTTTTCCAAAAAAGGCACGAGTTTTATTTTTCCCTTATGACACCAAAGGTAGGAATGTACGCCATATTACCATTGAATGCCTTGTATCTGCTGGAGAGTAAATTATTGGGCCGGTCACCAGAACGTTACCTGAAACATTTCTTAGCTGAAATAATAGCTATGATAGTTAAACAACAATGTGGCATGTTTATCGCTTGCGGGATATTTGTAACACGAATCATGAACAAACTTCATAGGAATTCGTGTACGTTTATGAATTCGCTACGATAAAGTTCCAGTAAAAATACGGTGGGCGTAATTACCAGTGATGGGATTGGGAATCTTCCCACATGGCAACTTCGGAAATTTTCCGGAAATTTCCTGGAAATTTTCCATAGGCTAAGAAATCTTGGGAATCATGAACGCTGGGAATCTTGTTGGAAATCTTCGGGAAT
>JAQIWI010002783.1:0-11492 GCA_034698825.1 Deuterosminthurus bicinctus | reverse complement strand
TCTCGGAGGTTCGGTGTACAAGGCAGTAGCTTGATGAGATGTACCAAATTATTCTTATATGAAGGCGTCTGTGGTAGATTCAAAGTTTTCAGTCGGGGATAGTGGCAGCCAACTTGAACAATCTTTCGAAAGAGCTTGTCTTGTTCCCATTCTACAGGAAGGTGGAGTGTCAGCTCTTGAAGGACCCCTCCGAAGTTTTGTAAAACTGTTTTTACCAACTGGACTGCCGGACAGTGCTCGGGAGGCGAGGAATCTGCCTCGCGTTGAATTGTCAAGCGTCGCCATGAAAGCCGGCCAAGTATTTTAGCATCGACGGGATCCAGTATTCCACTTGCGCATGCATCGCAATGGTTGAGCCCATTCAGAGAAATGTTAATTCCAGAAAATGGGACGACATTCATTTGGTCGATTACTGATCCAAAGGCTTTGATATCTTGACATGAGCTCAGTTTGTTGGCTGCCAGATGCGCGATGAAGCTGCCCCGCTTTCTCATTTCGATTCGAGCTTCGCCATTCCATAACTTGTTTACCAATGAGAGATTACCAAGCTCAGCGTCCGAGAAATTTTGAAAGATTACACTTAGAATCTAAACAGAGACTCAATTACTTTGCTGCTGGACGAACAACGAATTTTGTTAAGTTCAAAGTAGTCGTGTCCTTACAGTGCGATTGAAAAGGACATCCTGGATAGCTTCAAAGGTTGCATTTTGGTTCTCATCATTCTTCATTAAAAATTAAAAAACCAATGAATGAATTCCTAATGTTGAGTTCATGATAACAAAGCGCCTTTTAGGGAGCATTACCTCGATATGATCTACTGGAAAGTTGTTCATTGTTTCAGTGAAGGTAAAATCAGGTCTGAAGCTCCGAGTTGATAAAACCGCCGCCCTGATCGATCGAGCTTCGATGGCTGTCTTCTGAGCTTGAAAAGCACTCGAGAATTTCAACCCCACAAGTACAGACTTGTACAGCCGTCTCTATGAAAGAGCAGAAAGAGAGAGGTTGCTACGGCTTGTTGCTTCACTGAAGGTTGAGCCTAAAGCTTCAACTCGTGTCAGGCTTCGAGACAATAAACAATTCTTAGAGCTTAAAATTCAATGGAAATTACTAAGTCATGATTGGAATAATAGCCAGCCAAATGTTGACTGACGTAAATAGGAAAAGGATTGATGCAAGAGTGCGAGAGGGAGAAAAAAAGGCAAGTGCGACTTGGCACTGGGACCAGAGTAGTGGCCCGCCCGTGAGATGTGCTCGTGGGCACACACGGCCCGACCCATGCCCGGGCAACCCGTAGAAATTTGAAAAACGGGCGGGCAGCAGGCGCCCGCAGTCAAGCATGGGCTTGTCTTGGTTGCCCGTACCAGGGCTACTCTCCTGCTTGTGAGCACCCCACTTAGAACTGTAAGAAAATACTAGTCGGTCATTTACATTAAGATAAGAGTCCGCACGAAGCACAGGATTGGACCCTTAAAGTCACGCCACTTAGCATCAGAGTATTAATAGATCTAAAATAATGGCATGGATGTGATTAGCCCATGAGCAATTTTTTGTCTTTCTCTGACAGTGTGCCAAAGTACGATTGCACTGCAAAATAGAAGTGTTGGCCAGTTCCCTATAATTCCTGCCGATAGACTCGGTATAGTTGCACAAACAAAGGTGTTTGTGAAATACATGACACTCCGTGCAATTTGCATTGAAATGCTGCATTCTTCATTTGTTTATCATTTCCTTGATAATGCCCTCACAAAAAGTTTCTTCTTCTCTTTCAGCCAATTGACTGACGGACGAGATAGTGGGTGAATGGGCTTGGAATGACACATTTCCCTACAACAGTTGAGTCCCCCATTCCCAACTGCGTATTATTTTTCGTCAAGTTGAGGAGACTTAACAAGACATGTTCAAGTCTCTGTCGAGTAACATGAAGGGACAGTGAATGTGTCCGGTCATCCGCTTAAGTCGCCAAAGTTTCGAAAATTTAACATTGGAATCAGCCAAAAACAGGTAATGAAATTGTATTAATTTTTTTTCCAAAATATAATTTGTAAGTTAAGGAGACGGCAGTACATGATATTTCATGTCTCTGCTCAGCAAGCTTGGGAAGTGTTATTGATATTTGTTCAAATGGATGTGGGCTACTATCATGACCCTTGACACCATGTTTTCTTTGTTGACGGCAAGAAGTCAAATGGAATGAGCGAGGTATAACTATGAGATTCACGGAGGGGATGCAATTTGTTATTGATTAGATAGATGATTGATTTGAAAGTTATAGTTATTATGTTTATACGTTTTGAATTTTTAGAGATTGTAACAGTCTAAATGGCTCCTGCTCAGCATTCAAAGGAGAAGATGCAGAGTGAAAAGCAGATTTCAATCCACAAGGACAAGCGTATTCCTTATACGGAGGGCGAAGTTCCTCGCTGCGAATACAGCACCACTCACGAGCACCAATACCAATCTGCTGGCGTGACTCACTGGCCTGTTGTCAATACTAGAAGAGCAGTATTGAAACGAGGGCAATATTCTCACAAGCACACATTTGGTACCCGCCAGCGTATTACTCGCAACGTGGAGCTAACTTTTGGTAAGAACCTGTTGGCACTCTTAGTATGCCCTACTGAGTTGGCGTAAATCGCGTCTTATGACTTTTGCAGGTGTCAGTGCCAAGAGTTTTCCACTGCTTAACAAGTGTAAGGATTTCAGCATTTATGCGCGCAAAATGAGCGACCAAGACATTGCTCAGGCAATTTACAGTCTTCAGAACTCTCCCCAAGTGCAAGATTCTGGAGAGACGACGTCTGCATCATCTCGTCCAGTACGACGCTGGTTTGCTTCTGAACCCACAGCGGGACCATCTCGAGATATTGAAATAATCGCTGAGCCTGTTGTTCTGCTTGACGACATTAGGTTTTCTCTACCGTATGCTCGTAACATCTATTGAATGCCATTGCCAACTGTGACAAAATACGGATGAATTGGTGCTGGAATCTGTATATTTGTCGCACAATGGAATCGTGATTGGAAAATGTCGGTTTGAATGCAATCGAATCAGAAGTGGAATTTATTAAATTAGAACTCCAAACAATCATAATTTATGCTTTATTAACATTGAACTGACGGCAAGATGCACAATCAAGGATGGGGATGACGTTGAGCGTAACGCGAACGTGCACAGTAACGGATGCGTAATTTGAATGAGTGGCGTAACGGTCTGGCGTAACGACAAGTTACCCAGACTAGGTTCGTAACGTAACGACGGATGACGGAGTGATCACGAAGAAATCAATTAACTCAAAGTACTTAATAACTTCAGGACAACTTAATAATACGATTTATTAATCGTAGACAAAATCAAATAAACAATATAAGTAATATCCGGGTATCTCCGGGCAATATAAGACCCGACCTCGATATAGCGGTCAGTCACAACAAAGTCTCGTAACCAGATTACAGACTATAAACAATGTTCGAGGAGCAGAGTCTCCGACGAACACCAAAACAAGAATGAATAGAATTCAATGTGTTGGTGGCCTCGACCTCGCCTTGATATAGGCGATCAAAGTAGGTCACCAACTAAAAATAACTTACAACTAAAAAGGGGTCTCCTCCAGCACGCGGGAAGTGCATGGAGTTGACCAACAAATGGTTACTTAATATACCTATGCATATTAAGTGCATAACGAATAGAGCTAAGAGTCCTTTGCCTCTTACTCATATATTCATGTCAACCATGACACGTAACGTCATGTTCACTTTTACACACATAAGCATATGACGTAATGAGAATTTCCATGGAGAACCTAAACACCATAACCCTCACCACCTCCGATTCGCTTTAAGTGTCAAAAACCTGAAAGAGCGCACTGAAAAATGGAGTTCGGGACGCCTCAACATTAACCAAGTTGCCCGGTTCGGATAATTCGGAGAAAACACGGGTCCAAACTGCCAACCCCGATTTCTCCGGAACGGGTGGTCCTATCTAGATGGTTCTTTGACGGAAAAATTTGTGATTGGCTGTAGTTTGACCCATTTTGAAGCCAGTGCACAAGTCAATTATCTTCATATCGAAAAAAAATCGAAATTTTGAAATAAATTCAAAAATCTTGAAAAATAATTTAATAAAGTTTAATTATGAAAATTGGGTGGTGGCTTGTTTATTTTATGAGACATTTAATTTTAATTTTATTAAAAAAAAATTCAAAATTTTTGAATTTATTTCGAAATTTCGATTTTTTTCGATATGAAGGTAATTGACTTGTGCGCTGGCTTCAAAATGGGTCAAACTACAGCCAATCACAAATTTTTCCGTCAAAGAACCATCTTGATAGGACCACCCGTTCCGGAGAAATCGGGGTTGGCAGTTTGGACCCGTGTTTTCTCCGAATTATCCGAACCGGGCAACTTGGTTAATGTTGAGGCGTCCCGAACTCCATTTTTCAGTGCGCTCTTTCAGATTTCTGACGTTTGAAGCGAATCAAAGGTGGTGAGGGTTATGGTGTTTAGGTTCTTCATGGAATCACACAATAAACATATAACATAATATAACATTTTAGTCCATGACGTAATGACAATAAATATATATAACATGTCATTACAAGTATACATTGCCGTTACGGCGTTATTGCATGAATACAATTATAATAAATATATATAATGACGTAACGGTGATCTTCATATCCCCTGATCACGCCGACAGAACGATTAAAAAGTTAGGTGGAAGAAACGAAAGCCAGTTTACAAGGTCAATGCACATAGGAGGATGCACTTGATGCTTTGAAGTGAAAGCACGGGGAAAAGCACGACAAGTTTGTAATGTGCCAACAAAGCCGTTGATTGTAGTTTATTAAAAAGAAATAATTATCACTATAAATAGGTAAAATTGTAGGAACGAAAACCCCACGATGTTTTCTTTTTGAAAGCCACTGATCAACCCACAGAGAAACAGTTCCTTGGAGCTGACGAGCGACAAAAATAAGGGACTAGCATACTAAATTAGCATGGATTAAAACTAGGCAGGTTAATTAAGACTTAAAAATAGTCACATAGTATTAAGAAAAACCCAGCTGTTAGAACAGCTGAGGTAGGATTAAAATAAATACAAAGGAAAAACCATTCAAAGTAGATAAGGACCTCTCCGTCCTTCTGCTAACATTTATTTGTGTCCAATTCAGATGACCGTGGCTACTACTCGTATATCCATTTATACAACATCATAGGGAATAGACAGAGAGATGCTTGGTTGGATGATGATAACAATACTAATTGTCCAAATCACTTTCACAGAATAAAGAAGGTGACACGGAGGACGTCATAGTGGACAATAATAACCCCTCTCTTTGAAGAGCACTGGATTAATATAATATGCTCGTGTATGTGCAGGGTGTAACAGAGGACACTTCACACATTTAGGCTTGAATAACTTCACTAGTTTTAACTTTGCACATTACAAGCTGTGTGCCTGCATTGACACCGACCATCGCTGCGCAGCGACTACACCTTCATTTCATTTGCTCTGCCATCTCACGCGCACGTGGTGAATAGCGTCCATATTTTCTATATTCATTTCTGTTATATTCGGCCGAAGTTTTCGTCCCATTTGTAACTTTTTAGCCTTCATTGGTCTACTTTGATAACGCTGCAAAAGGTCTTTCCATGTTATTTTCAATATCAGCTGGAGACTTGGTTATCTCATCGATATTCTGCATCTGGCCACCTTTAGGGAGTCTTCTTCGTAGCCGTTGGATGATAATCCAAAGAGCAAGAAGAAAAATTGTCCGGCTGTGAGCCAGGAGCTCCTCAAGGCTCAGCAAATATGATGAGAACTTCTACGAAAAGTACACCAAAAGCAGCACCCAACAAGACTGGGAATATACCTGGAAATCAAAACGAAATTTATTGATTATATTTTTAAAAAATCCATTTTTATAGATTTCACGGGTGAAATCTAAAGGTCACGGGATACTGTGCTCTCTGACATAATAAGCAGTCATACGCACAATGTTCCACTAATCATGCAATTCCATGAGACCTCAAAATATCAAACTTCTCAACCTTTTCAATTCTTGATTGAAGAATTTAGACTTGACAACGCCTGGAGCGGTCATTTGCTGCTCCCTGAGTGTGTCATCGCCTGCTAGTGTCGTCCGCTCTAAAACACGACTCATTGCTCCAAGCCCTGAAGGAGAAGGTACTCAATTAAAATGTGAATGCACGACACGACAAAGTTCAATTGGATAGACACCCTGCCTGAAAAATTTCAATTAGTAAGCAAGCACGCTTACCTCCATTATTATTTAGGAGTTGCCATAGTATCTGGAATTTTAAATGAATCCAATGTTCTAGATTTCGTTGGAAACTGACCAATGGAAAACAAACTATCCCCAGCTGAACTATTGTGATGTCCAGCTCAGCATGATCCCAAACGGAATATCTTTCCGCTTGGGGACCTGACTGTAACGCCACAAGCCACAACCTTTACAGCATGAGAGTTAAAATAAAACTGTCGGGTTCTCACTTGTGATTGTGCTCATATGGTGTGGGATTGGCTTACTCATGTTCATGCTGCAGGAAATTCCAGTTGGCACTTTGTTTAGCTGTTTAGGGAAGTAAAAAGACGGTGGAGTAAGAACGAGAGGAAAGTGTAATTAATTACATTTTTTGCAAAAAGGAAGCATAGCTTGGCATGGCTGAAGTGATGCATGAAGTTTGAACTCTTGATTTTTCTCAAACAATTCCCCTTCCAGAGTGTGTCCCTCCACGGCACGGCTGGAGTTGCGGAATTTTCAGCATAATCCATCATCCAAGTGTCCGTTCCTCTCTGCAAATAAATTTGCTCCCAATAATACTTTGTACTTAATTGCTTAAAAACTCTACTGTGGCAGCGTTTTTAGGTTCTCCAGGTCAACTATTCATCAGGCTGACGCGTTGTGTCCTTCAGTATGTTCACATTCGCTCCTGACATTCGGAGGACGGTGAACTGAAAGGGAAAAAGGTCTGCAAGTGGACAGAGCCTGTGAAATGAACAAGTGGGATGCTGTGCAGCAAAGTGCAAAGCCGCATTATTCCCTCATCGACAGCTGAAATTCATAGGATTCCCCTGACTAATCATGTTGTACAACACACATGTGCAACAGCTTTTCTTAGTTATGGAAGAAGAGTTAAACTTGTTTTTGCGCCTCTGATGTGGTCATTGTGGGGGGAAATCATAAAAGAATGGGAAAATAAATTGATTTTTTAATTATTAAATTTAATTCACTATTTTAAAACTAATTGAATTGGTGAATAAAATTGATTATTAAATTAAATATGGGACTGAAATTTATTCTTCTAAAATAATAAAGTTGGATTTTGTTTTCCAAAATTAATCGATAAATGTAGATTAAATTCAGGCGCTGGGAATATTAGTTTCATATGGAGAGCATGCTGGGATGCAAACTAAGCCGGCGATCACTGTCAGTCATTTTTATTTATTTAAATTGGGTTTAGTTTTATATATTTAAATTGATTTTATTTACTTCAACCGCATACAAGAAGGCTAAAAGAAACGGAACAATAAATATGGGAGAAATGCATTGGAGAGTTGGTACAAAAGGCAACAGAGAACATTCAGAATAAAACAGTCCACTCGGTCCAATTCCTGGAGAATCATTATCATTTGCAGACCTATAATCACGATTCAGTTCTTTCCAGAAACAAAATACGACAAGAGCAGGCTTTGATATAACCTTAAAGAATGCAAAGCGAGTTCATTGTTTGGGCATCCCTTGTTCACAATCCACATGATGATGAACAGAGCCCAGAGTTCTACTTCAATGCAAATTTTCTGGGCAATCAACCATCTGTTGAAAAATTGTTGGACGAACAACTTGGATAGTTTTCTGTCCACATTGTCCGTAATTATAATAGCTAAGTAGTTCAAGATTGATTAAATGGCTTTTCAAAGGATCAAATCCCCGGTATAAACAGGTAAATTAAAGTAGGATCAAAATTGATTCCTTCCACTCAGCCAGAGAATTTAATAAACCTCGACCACATTCACTTAAGTTAATAAAAAGCGATGGATTTTGTTGCTACTGTAAAGTTGCTCGCTGCTTTATCCAATGTTTTTAAAGCCAATCGTCCAGTAGTTTTCTTATTCACGTCTCAGAACTTTTAAAGTATTCAGTAGAGTAAGCCATTGAAACAAGAATGGTTCGAAGATCAGGAGGAGCAGGGCAGAAGAGAAACCAGCGAGCGTTTCTGAAACTGAAGGCACTTCAGGGACTCAGTCGTTTAAAAACAACCCGTGTTGTGGACAAACTGAAGGACGTAAAACTGAGTGAATTTGCAGCAAAGGCTTTCCAATTCACATGCTGGTTTTGCTGCTCTCGCTATCTCATCCCCATGTCGATTGTGGACGGGAAACTGCAGAGAGCAACGCGCAGACAACGCATGTACCATTACCTTGTGGTATTAATTTTATTCATCGGAATATTCAGCAGAAGTTTTCGATCACTTCAATACACTCTTTCGCATCCATTTGGAAATACCGACACAATCCTCAGCAGCTTATTTTTTGCAACTTTATTGTTCTTAGTTGTTATGGGCTCTGCGAGTATATTTAAGGCGGATGAGACGATTGAATTGGTGAATAGTTGGCCGAGTGCACTCGAATGTGTACGGAAAGTTACGAGCAGAAGTTGCAATTGTTTCGAGGACTTTTGGCTCTCAGTTAAGGTGATCGTAGTTGTGGCAGCCCCATTGGCTGTTAGCGCTCCAGCGTCATTAGTACTTACGGTGGTTTATCCCGACCATTATTGCTCACTGGTGCCAGAATTTGAAAGAATTCTGAATTTTAATAGGCTATTTAGCCAGTTGGCCTGTGTCCCGATCGATTTTGCATTTATTTTCGGTGGTGTAACTTGTACAGTGGTCAACACGCTAGTACTTGTGTTAGGAATTGATGTGCTCAAGTTGCAACTTGAGGCAATCAGGTAAGCACGAGCGTAGTTTGGGTCTTATAGATGCTGAGTATGTCCCTAATAAGACATTTCTGTACGTTATATTCAGGTCATTGCCTTTGGAGACGTTTGAGGATCGGATGGTAATTCAACGTCTATACAACTGCGGAGAAATCTACAATGGAATTCTGAACCCTTGGTACAGCTTTGTTGTTGCTCCGGGAGTCTTTACATCCTCTGCTGTCATGACGTTTGCCCTGTACGTGTCAATAAGGCACACCGAACTGCCCTTCTATGTCTACAGTCTTTTCCCGTACGGATTTCTTCTGATAGGAGGAGCCATATTGTCCATGTGTCGGGATGGAATGGTTGTCCTAAGCAGCTCCGAGTTCTTGCTTGGAGCTCTTCGATCCACTAAAGCATCTCATTTGGCCCACGTTGATCCTTCCACAAGACTGTGGACACTTATGCGTGCCAGGACAAATAGACCCAATTACTTCAGGATTGGATCATTTGCCCAGTTTTCCATTGAATTGCCTATCGCAATGGCAGAGGAAATTTTGAATCAGCTTTTGTTCCTGCTAACAATATAATTTGCCGATGCCGAGTGTTTCCTTAAGTTGTTGTCAACAAGGCCATGCACACACTTATTGAGAGCATAATTCACGTAGGATTAGATGTAACAGTAATTAACACATTATTAGTTATCTTGCAAAATTGCCGAAAAGTTTGTTTATTCCGATGGGAGCTTGTAGCAAGGAAACATTTTCAGCGATTGAGGCTTTTTGTATAAATGTTCTGTAGTATTGCTGCATAAGTAAGTGTTTGTAAAGTTTGCTTGCCCTTGTAAATGGCAATGAGCATAATGCTCCTTTTCTTACATTCAAGTTTTTCACTATGCACTTACATTCTCACAATTGTACTTCCCCCACTTAGATAATACCTTGACAGAATCACCAATTACAAAAGCAGAAAGATTATATTAATGCCATAAATACACAAAATTTACGGCATAACTATGATTGTAAAGTATAAAAGTAATTCACAAATTGTTACAATTTTGTAAATCTATATGGACACTGTTTGCGTGTTTGTAAATAAATATAAATATAACTGTACAATTGAACTTGTCCATCTGTACCGATCCCAAGTCATGTCCGCCCAGCATGTATTGACTCCGAAGGTTAACCCCACCATCTGACGTCTCATTACTTCGTACTTGGCAATTCATTTCGTTCATCTTCATCGTCCTGATAGTCTTTAGCTATAATGAGGCATCCCCCAATATCAACTTGAATAACGTCCCGGGACACTCCGCCTCCCAGGGAAGCGCGCAGCAAACCATTACAAAGATATCTTAAGACAACTCTTAAGGGACTGTCTTAAATTCTGCCGTGGAGCTCTCAATTTCTAAATTCAGGTCAATCCAACATTTCGGAAACCGGCCAACAAAACTTCACAAATTTTTGAAAAATAATGGTCTCCTCTTGAAGAACGGTGTGCTTTACATGTCTCAGCGGTTATTTGTTTTGGAGATACAGTCACCCAAAGTTGTAACACATTCCATAAATTTTACTGGCTACTTTAGGCAACCTAACATTTGAGGACCCAATTGGTCTGAAAGGTTCAGAAATTGCTTAGAAAATCAGTCTTTAGAATCAGTCTTGTAGTTGAACGTAAGCTCGGAAAGGTAATTGAATTGGAATTGTGATAATCAGTCAGTCTTGTCGCATCTTCCCTCAATGTAGGTGCATTCGGATCCAGGACCCTCAGGGATGTCCACACAGACATCAGCGTCAGGAGGGCTGCGGCCTCGCGTACACGCGCGTTTGTTGTAGCGCGAGACTCTACCTTGGCGGTCTCGAACGACGGGGCCTGCTGGGTTGTAAGAAGAGTAAGGCACCTGTCTCGGGGGCCGATTTTCTTGTCTCCAGCGTTGGCTAGCAGTTTGTTTCTCCCTCTGTACGTTTCTGTCGTAACGTTGGCGTGCTCTGGCCTCGACTTGCTCCTTATTGAGCGGCTGCGGCTCGGAGGTCTTCCTAGGCGCCTGGACGATTGGTGCTGAATTCGGTGCTCCCTCCGGTATTGCGCTATCGATCCACTCTTCCACCCGTCGGTTGACGTCAGGATCAAGGGCTTCTACGATCTGCCTGGGCTCCAGTTGTGCTCCCGAGCGATCATTGGTAAGTTGGAGGTCGCAGATCTTCTTATAGAGCTCCTCGATACGCCTCTTGGTCGTGGAGTCTCGGTCCTTCTGGTCCGTGACCCGTCTAGTATCGGCTGCGATGTTGTTGATAGCGGTTTGCAAGGCGCTGGTGATACGGAGCTGATCCACGCTAGTCTGGAACTTATCCTTGACCAGTTGCTCCTTGTCCTTCCCGAGTTCGGTGATGGTGTGGCTCATAGCTGCGACGTGAGTGCCGAGTTGTCCCACTGTATGCTTGAGGGCTCGGTGTTCTTCCCGGAGTCGCTCTAGCTCTGGATTTTCGGGCTCGTACGGTTCAACTTCGGCAGTTGGCTCCTGCTGAAGCTGACGAACGGCATCCCTTGCTT
>JAQIWI010002782.1:0-11499 GCA_034698825.1 Deuterosminthurus bicinctus | reverse complement strand
GTAATTTCAATTTCGTGACCTTTGACCTCGATTTTCTAGAAAACCGGACGGTCAAGTTGGCTGATAGTCGGTGATTAGAGAGATCACACCATGGACTTTCAGATCATGTGCCTTAAAAATTTTTCGAACGGTTGGAAATCCCTGAAATTGGGGTCAGGTCACCAAGAGGTCAAAATGACCTTTTGGTGACCTGAAAAAATCGACCTAAAAATTTGGTTTCCTGGGGTTTTCGAGGTCGAGGAAATTTATGGTGATATTGGTTTGGCCGAATTCTGGCACCCGAACAAATGAACTGGGTATCTGAACTTTGACCCCTGCATATCTTCTCAACCGTTATTCAAATAAAAAAACTGACCTCACCATAATTTTTCTCGTAGTCGAAAACCCCACAATACGTTCTTACTTTTCCCGGATTGTCAATTCGGTTACGTGACCTTTGACCCCGATTTGCCCGAAAACCGGACGGTCAACTTCGATAAAACTCGAGTAAAAGGAAGAGGGGACCAAGGGCTTTCGATTGATGTGCTTTACAAGCCAATCGAACAGAGGCCAATTTTACATTACGACCTTGCGGTGTCCTTTTGAGATTTTTCCTTTATAATTACACAAAGTTAATGATCAAGTTTAATTGATAAGGAAAGCAGAGTAAAAATTGAAGATTTTGGCAAAAAATAATCAAGCCATGTGAGATGTGAAGATGGATGCACAGGACATCAAAAATGTCCTAAACCTTTATATTTTTTATGAGGAAAAGCAAAGCTTGAGTAATGAGTGGTGATTACGAACCACATTTCAGTTCATTTACACATGGAATTCCCACTTGTTGTCCTTTATCTGGATGATTATTGATGAATATTTTATTTTTTATTTATATTGTTTCAATTTGATTTAATGTAATTTATTTTATTTATGGTCATTGTTTTAATTTAATACCCGGAGCTTCCGTTTTATATTGATGAAACCAACTTGTCGAGTCGTACTTGTTGCCTTGGCCTACAACATCGTAAAGCTTGAGTGTCACGAATATGGTAAACATGGTGAGTCCAGTAGTTGCCCATGTCTTCTGTGTCTTGGGTTGGACGAGAGCTGAATCCTGGAAGAAATCAATGGAATCAACATTAAAATCAACATTTTTCCACCAAAAGCTACTCTGAGTTGAAGAGCTATTAGGTCCTTAGTACGTACTTTTACAGAACTGGAGAGTCTGTGATCTGTGTTGGCCTCAGTGTTCTCTTGCTTTGACGCCTCTCAAGTGCCCTTTAGAAATGTAAACAATTTTTATCTGTACAACAAGACGTCTCTTAAGCCCAGAAAATTCCACCGTTGAAAATTGCTTGATGTGGCTCCTAGAGCTTCATTGAATTTAGCGTTTGGCGTTGAGCTTTGTTTAAGAGTTACATCATAATCAAATGAACAAAAATACTATTTTGGACATATTGTAAACAAGTACGTAGCCTTAAATCTTAATCTTAACATCAACAAAACAAACGTCAGACATGACATGAGTAATAATATTAATTTGGAGGGAAAACTCGTAGAAAATTGATCCATATTAAGACTATAAACATGTTTCTTCATTCAAATTAAGAATTAAAATCATTACAGGAGTCAATTTAATGGTCATGTTACAAAGAATTTAAAGGCTTAAACTTTAAAAAGGAATCTTAAATTTAAGAATAACAGGTGGCTCGAATTGTTGCCTGCCTTTTCTTCAGTCCACTGGCATCGTATGGCCCTCGCAATGAACAAGAAACTCTGATGTTGGCAAGGTCACTTTGCAGTCAAGACATTCACGGTCATCCAAAAGATGGACGATGAAAGGAAACTTGATGCTTTTATGCATTGAAGAAATGTGATTCTTAACGTTTGACCGAAAAGGCGCTGCGTAGTCACAAAGCCCACAAGCAAAAGGCTTTTCATTTGTGTGAGCAAAGCAGTGGCTCTGTAGATTATTCAGCGTTGGGTAATACTTGAAGCACAAAGGGCACTCAAATGGTCTGTCCGACGGATTGTGAAGCTTAACGTGGTCCTGTAAGCCTTTCTTGGTTCGTGCATACCAGCCACATCCAGTCACCGGACACGGTAAACGGGTCTTGTGACAACGCATGTGAGTTTCCAAGGCGAGTGTATTCTTCCCTTTGTATTGGCAGCCTTCTATGGGGCACAGAATCTTCTCTTTACCCACGTTGTGGACCATCATGTGGCGTGCTAAATGATTCGATTTGTTTGTACGGTAGCTGCAGTTAGAATTTGGGCACACGAGACTCTTTGTTAAATGAACATCCCGTTTGTGCGCTTTCAGAGCACTGGCATTAGCGTATTGTTGGTCACACCCGGGATGGCTGCAGCTGAAGTCTCTTCTTGTAGAGTGCTGACTCATCCTGTGTCTTTCTAAATCTTTATTCCAATTCGTCTTGTAGTCACACTCGGAACAAGCAAATCGCTTGTCATCACTGTGAACTTTCTTGTGTGAGATCAAACTCGCAGATGTTTTGGCGGTGTACTTGCAGCCTTTGAAGTTGCATTTGAATGGACGCTCATCGCTGTGCTTGCTCTTGATGTGTTCTTTGAGGTGTGACTCCAGTTTGAATGCCATCTCACAATCATCAGATGTACATTTGAATGGTCTCTCACCAGTGTGCGTTCTCATGTGACGGATCAAAAGCCATTTTCGGCTAGCTTCATAGCGACACAAATTGCACTTGAATTGTTTTCGTGGTCGCTTGAGGAGCTCTGCATGTTGACTTCCATGGGCATTTAATTCCTCTCTTGAATTAAACTCCTCAGTGCACAGTTCACAACTGAAAACTTGCTCCATTAGAAGCACTGAGAGGAAGTATTCTTTGGAATTATTTGGAAATGTTGTGCACTAAATTGAGCAGATAATTACAAATTTCAAAAGTCTGTTGGCCACTTGCAGCGTTCAAAGGAGTCGTGAGAATGAATGAATTTATCAAGTGCAGAGTCACAGTGTCACAGTAGCCTTCTAGATGCAAAATAGTCAAGTAGCCGTTACTTAAGCCAGTCTGCACTGTTTTAGCTGTAGAGTCAAAGCTAGGAATAGGTACAAGGTGAGTAGACGCAAAAAGGCAAGTGTACTTTGTGTTGAGGGCTTTTGAAATGTGAGCTTTGCTGGAGGCTATCCAGCTATAGAGAATGACATATCTAAGGATGCCTCATTTATTCTGTCCTCATTTCTCTAGAATGTTACAACATGCAAATGAACAATGCTAATGGTCCAGCAAGTCCACCGTCTGACTGTTGACAAATTTATTTAAGAATTTTTTAAATTTAAATTAGCGTTGGGCCCCGTTTGATTTTCCTATGTGGCACAACATTCGAAAGCCCTTGACCCCTCTTTCTAAATCCTGGCTATTATTCGATTCTATGGTGGGGTTTTCGGGTAAATGGGGGTCAAATGTCACCAAACTGAATTCATAAACGGCAGAATTAAAATAACACATCTTAGGTGTTTCGACAATGACAAAAATTGTGGTGGTGTAAGTTTTTTAATATGAGTTTCCGTTACAAAATTAAGCTGGGGTCAAGGGTCTGTTGACGAGAATCTTGTAAAAAATTACCTCGATAAGGCACTCGCAAAAGTATTAAGACTTATGAAATTATTTTTTTAATTCGAAATTGAAAGTCAGTTTTTGCGTTCATGCGCAGCACGATGAGAACTGGGAGCCATTCGACTGGGTTGACATGGGACAAACTTTCTACGAGAAGCCATTAAATGAGACTAGTGGTTTAATCACAAAGAAAATGGCAAAATAGGTTGTTTAATAGCTCGCGTGCTGACCTCTGTGTGTAAACTTACACAGAGGTTGACAGGACTAAAATTTTCAAGGGTTTTCAGTAAACATTGAGCAATTTCAATTGGCTTCGTATGGTCCAGGAGGATTTCGTGAACTGCATCATGATTGGGTGAATCTTTTAAAGCTACTAGCGACACCATTGAATTGACTTGTCAGTCCGTCTGAATAATTAAAAATCCAACTTGAAGTTGACAGGTCGCATCCAGTCTCAGCGGCACTGGAACATCGAGGAATCCACAATAAAATGAAACATTGGAAATTTTAGGCATGGATTAAACTTACTAATTACATTATGTGGAATTTCCATACTGTTACGACAAGAAAAATTTCACATGTTTTACTAATGTAATAAAAGACATTAGAGAGCTTGTTTTTCTACAATCTATTGAAGTTAATTATGCTAAATTTGATACTACATAACCGTTATAACTTCATAATTACTGATTGCACTTAGTTATGACTTGTTTTTCGTCTTTATTGTTATTTGAACACGCTATTGATTTTGTATAAAAGCTACCTCCGTCATTGACGACAACAAATACAGTCCTACTTACGTGAAGTATTCAAATATCCAGCCAAAATCACCTGCGTGAATTGATCCACTTGAAGATAGTAAGTAAACATCAACAGTTAGATAATCTTTTAGTAATTTCATGCTACTTTCGAACTAGAGTTTTAATTTGAAAAAGCAGGAACTTTTGGACCATGTGGAACTTAAGAAACACTTTAATTCTCGTAGCACTTGTTGGAGTGGCACTTTTGGTTCGAAAATCGAACGCAGATGATGTAGACAGACCAAGAGGAGATTGGGGATGCAGCCAGCACCAGTATGGCTGGTGCTGGCGGTATTGCCATGACAGTGGTTTTGAGTACGGTAACCACGTTACAGTTTTCTTTCAATCTGGCTACGATAGCTCTAAAGATGCTTCTTTACGGTCGCTGTAGTGATGATGATGATGATGATGATGATGATGATGACCCGGGCAACACATGGTGCTACACAGGGCGGATTGACAGATGTGAGGGCGTTGAAGATCAAAGGTGTGCACATGAATTTTATAGCACCTTCAACAACAACTCCGCATTTGGTAAAAAAAACTCCTGGCCGTGTGGCAGCTTGCTCAACGGAGGACTATTAAACAATAATAAAGTTTTCTTACGAATAAAGAGAGGAAAATAAAGGCTTAGTTTTGCTTTGTGTACAAATTTCCTTCAAATTCATTCCACAAGGTCATTCGTTTCTCAACGTCTAAACTGACATGCCGGGGCTCGTCGTCGATTTCAAACACAGTAGAATTCCGACTCGGGTTGAAAGGAGCAAACTCCAAACCACGAAATGCAAGTGTCCTGCTTGACAATAGACTTGCTATATATTCGTTAAATACGCCAACATTATCAATCGCTTTGCTCACCTGCTGCCACTTGCAAACGACACCCAAAGTTTGACCATATCTTTGGAAAACTGAAAGTCCCGATGGTGCTCCCCGATAAAATACAACGACGGCATCGGGGTCAACATGTGCATCTCGTCGTAGTGACCGACTCTTGCAACAACCTAGTTGTGAAATAAAGGAGAAATTGTAGAAAACCTTTTAATGTCATCGATTTAGGGGTCTCAGTCGGTTACCTGATTCTGATTTACGATTCCATATTACATCAATCCAGGTCTGGAGCTGAGCTCGAGCTAATTCAACGCGACTGGGATACCTTGAATTCACTCTCGTCAACGGTCTGTATGGGGACGGGCCGTTCTTGGTGAAATAGTGAGCATAGACAGGCGCAGCTTTGACATGTTCATTGATGGCCTTGACAAAGTCGATTAAAAAGAATCGGTCCGTCATCATTTCAGTAAATTGGGGCAACACTGACAGTGAAGTCAAGCTGTTGTTAAGACCAAAGTAAAATTCTCGAATCTTGAGATAGTTGCTCCCGTTGTTCGCCACTGATAAAAAGAGCAAATCCGGCGGCAGTTTATCCAGTTTTGATCTACTTGCTTGCGAAATCTTGGGCTGACCACAAACGCTGTCAAAGAATGAAACGTTGAGCCTTTTGCAGTAAAAGACTGATTAACTGATTTGAGCCTTACGAATTGCAAGTAGTAGACCTTCTGCAGAGTTTATTCCAGTCAGCCAAGGCACTTTGGCTGATTTACCATCTTCAAGAATCTTTTTTGGGTGTTCGATTAAGAAAGCATTCTCATCGCCAATAGCTTCAATTACAGGTAAGAAATAATCCGACTTGTAGTTCATTCCGAATGGATTGATTAGCTAAATGCATTTTTGTATCAGTTGATTTTCATTTGTTTCACACGCCATTTTTCCGGCTGTTTGAATAGACACTCACATGTGCTTGAAATCGAACGGCCAAGATTTGACCAATACTCTTAGTCCGTAAGCACTCCACGAGCTCGTCAGTTGACTTGGTCGAGCAGCCCAATTTCTTTGCGAATTTCTTGGCTTGCACCGCAGGATATTCATTCACTGCCCAAGGTGCAGTTGCCGTTCCACATTGAGAAATTGCTCCATCGAACAGGCCTGATAAATGAAATCAACAGAGTGAAGAAGTCAATGTGCAAAAATCGCACGAGCTGTGTAGTGTTGGACAAACCTCTAGACATGGGCGATAGCAGGTGAAAATGTACTGAAGCGGCACTGGAAATCAACACGCGATAAATGAGTGCAGAAATTTTACCATGATTCAATGCCATTTACCTATGAGCCTTGGCCATTTACCTTATGAGCCTTGGCCACTTGCATTGAATTTTAATTAGAAATTACCCAGCAGATTCCCCAAAGATTGTGACTCTGGTTCGATCTCCTCCAAAGGCATCAATATTGTTCCGCACCCACTTAAGTGCCATCGACTGATCCTTGAGGCTCATATTCCCCTTAACTACTCCATCGCCAGTGCTTAAAAATCCTGCCAAGACCAAACAAACTGTAACTTACGTTCTGCTATTTCATGAGTTCATTACCAAAAACATCCAAACGGTAGTTGATTGTAACGAGAACCACATCCTCATCCATGAAATATTCTGGAGAAAAGTAGTCAGCAGACATAATTGCGAATATGCCTCCATGAATGAATACCATGACTGGCATAGGACTCCTGCGAACAACGACCTGCAAGGTTTTGAAATATAAAACAAGTTAATTCATTGAGTGGTGGCTCTTCAAGGTTCATTTAGGGGTAGCTCTTCAAGGGAAAAGAAATGAACTCACGTCAGCTGGAGCAAATACATTGAGCGTGAGGCAGTCCTGAAATTAACCAGCGAACTCGTTAAATTATGCAACTAAAGGTCGAAGTTATCAATACAATTGCACGTTTTTACACTTACTTCAGTTTCAATGGGCAAAACTCCGGCGTAAATCTGACTACATGAACGTCCATAGTTGATTGTACTCAAGGTACCATTCCACGACTGAACTGGAACAGGATCCTGCCAACAAGAAATTGACAAATTGTTCAATCAAAAAGAGATTCTATATTGTGCGGACATAAACTTGATAAAATTTACCTTAAATCGAAGCTGGCCTACAGGCGGCTCCGCGTAGGGAATGCCTCTCCAGCTGTAAAATTCTCGCCTCAATCTTGAAAGTGACACAGTGCCTTGAACTAACCCATCTTTAGTTTGTACTGCCAAGCCAGTTCGACCTGTGCACATGCTCATCAAATTCAGAGCAAGAATGACGAAAATTGTAAAGTTGGACATTTTTTGTTTTGTCTGTGATGAAATGTCTATAAGAGCTTGGCGCTCAGCAGGGCTGTCAGTGTTGGATTGAATGACTCCAGGGATTTGAAAGCGAAGTAATGTAGGTCAAGAGTCCAGATGAGCGTGATTCGCGTGAGAAGTTAAGCTGGAAGCACTGCATTCGCAACATTAATATTCCGGCGGATGTTCCTCAATAAATATCTTGGATGGGAAGGATCATGGCGAAATAATGGCTCTTCAGAGCATAATTATTTTTGTTTGGACTGGCGACAGTTGTTATTATTGGACCAGTTTTTCATTGTATAGGGGCAACTTAAATGCAGGGTTTTCATGTTGTTAAAAGTTGTGATTTTCTCACGCACTGAAGCGTCAAGTTCATGGACTTGGACATGCACATTACATTGCATTTAAAACTGGATGCACCTCCACTCTCGTTCATTCAACTGCTTCATGTGCACAGGATCAGTCACAAGCTATGCGAGAACTTGTGCCGTGCCCAAATGACAAAGACGACACAAGTTCGTGTCTTGTGCCAAATTTTGAGATTTTTCCTTTATAATTACACAAAGTTAACAATGAAGTTTAATTGATAAGGAAAGTAGAGTAAAAATTGATGATTTTGGCAAAGAATAATCATGCCACACAAGTCGCCAAGATGGATGGGCAGGACATCACAAATGTTCTAAACCTTTTATGTGTTTTATGAGGAAAAGCAAAGCTTGAGTACTGAGTCCTGATTGCGAACCATATTTTAGTTCCTTTAAACATGGAATTCCCACTTGTTGTCCTTTCTCTGGATGATTATTTATGGATATTTTTAATTCATATAAATGTCATAGTGTCCTTCACTCCAATTCTATCATACAAATCAACTTAATGAAAACAGCTCATTAATCATACCAGGGTGAAATAAAATCATAGGTTTAACATAAAAGCCCGCCTCTCAAGACATTCGGACTAAAATATAAAATCCAAGAAGTGTAGTCATCAGCACCCCCTCAAAGTCATCAGGTTCACCAAAAAATTCCGTTTGCTGGGCATTATGCACTTGGCCAACCCGTTGACTGTGGCCATTCCTGAAGCAAATAATTCCCGGAGCTTCCGTTTTGATGTCGATGAAACCAACTTGTTGAGTCGTACTTGTTGCGTTCTTCTTGGCCTATAGCATCGTAAAGTGTCACGAATATGGCAAACAAGGTCAGTCCGGTAGTTCCATATGTCTTTTGTGTCTTGGAGTGGACCAGAGCTGAATCCTGGAAGAAATCAATTGAATTAACATTGAAACCAACCATTTTACACTAAAAGCTACTCGGTTGCTGGGGAGTTGAAGAGTTATTAAGTCCTTAGTGCGTACCTTTAGAGAACTGGAGAGCCTGTGACCTTTGTTTGCCTCACTGTTCTCTGGGTTTGACGCCTCTCAAGTGTCCTTGAGAAATGCAAACATTTTTCATTTGTATACCAAGACGTGTCTTCAGCCCGGGATTGTCCATCGTTGAAAATTGCTTGATGTGGCACCTCAGAGCTTCATTGAATTTCGCCTTTGGCATTGATCGTTGTTTAAGAGTTACATGAGAATCAAATGAACAAAAATATTATTTCGGACGTATTGTAAACAAGTACGTAGCCTTAAATCTTAATCTTAACATCAACAAAACAAACGTCAGACGTGACATGAGTAATAATATTATTTTGGAGGGCAAACTTGTAGAAACTTGATCCATATTAAGACCATATAAGCATGTATCTTCATTAAAATTAACAATTAAAATCATTACAGCAGTCAATTTAATTGTCAAGTTACAAATACTTTAAAGGCTTAAACTTTAAAAAGAAATCTTAAATTTAAGAATGTCAAGTGGCTCGAATTGTTGCCTGCCTTTTCTTCAGTCCACTGGCATCGGATGATCCTCGCAATGAACAAGAAACTCTGATGTTGGCAAGGTCACTTTGCAGGGAAGACATTCACGATCATCCAAAAGATGGACGATGAAAGGAAACTTGATGTTTCTATGCAATGAAGAAATGTGTATCTTAACGCTTGCCCGGAACGGCGCTGCGTAGTCACAAAGCCCACAAGCAAAAGGCTTTTCATTTGTGTGAGCAAAACAGTGCCGCTGTAGCTTATACAGCGTTGGGTAATACTTGAAGCACAAAGGGCACTGAAATGGTCTGTCCGAGGGATTGTGAAGCTGAACGTGGTCCTCTAAGGCTTTCTTGGTTGGTGCATAGTGACCACATCCCGTTACCGGACAAGGTAAAAGGGTATTGTGACGACGCATGTGCTTTTTCAAGGAGAGTGTACTATTCCCTTTATATTGGCAGCCTTCTATGGAACACGAAATCTTCGGTTTTCCCACGTCGTGGACCATGATGTGGCGTGCTAAATCATTCGACCTGTTTGTACGGTAGCTGCAGTTAGAATTGGGGCACACGAGACTCTTTGTTGAATGAACATCCCGTTTGTGCGTTTTCAGAGCACTGGCATTAGCATATTGTTGGTCACATCCGGGATGGCTGCAGCTGAACTCTCTTCGTGCAGAGTGCTTACTCATCCTGTGTCTTTCTAAATGATTATTCCGATTCGTCTTGTAGTCACACTCGGAACAAGCAAATGCCTTGTCAGTACTGTGAACTTTCTTGTGTAAGTACAAACTCCCAGATGTTTTGGTGGTGTGAGTGCAGCCTGTGAAGTTGCATTTGAATGGACGCTCGTCGCTGTGTTTGTGCTTGATGTGATCTTTGAGATGTGACTCCAGTTTGAATGCCTTCTCACAACCAGCAGATGTACATTTGAATGGTCTTTCACCAGTGTGCATTCTCATGTGATAGATGAAATGGGATTTCTTGCTAGATTCATAGCGACACAGATTGCACTTGTGTTGTTTTCGTGGTCGCTTGCGAAGCTCTGCATGTTGACTTCCATGGGTATTTAATTCCTCTCTTGAATGAAACTCCTCAGTGCACAGTTCACAACTGAAAACTTGCTCCATTAGAAGCACTGAGAGGAAGTACACTCTGGACTGATTTGGAAATGTTTCGCACCAAATTGAGCAGAAAATTACAAATGTCAAAAGTTCTTTTGCCCACTTGCAGCGTTCAAAGGAGTCGTCAGAATGAATGAATTTGTCAGGAGCAGAGCCACAGTGTCACAGTAGCCTTCTATAGATGCAAATAAGTCAAGTAGCCGTTACTTAAGTCAGTCTGCACTGTTGTAGCTGTAGAGTCAAAGCTGGGAAGGCACAAGGTGAGTAGATGCAAAAGGCAAGTGTATACTTAGTTTTAAGGGCTTGAAATGTGAGCTTTGCTGGAGGCTATCCAGCTATAGAGAATGACATATCTAAGGATGCCTCATGTATTCTGTCCTCATGTCTCTAGAATGTTCCAACATGCAAATGAACAATGCTAATGGTCCAGCAAGTCCACCGTTTGACTGTCGACAAATTTATTTAAGTATTTTTTTAATTTAAATTACCTGAACGTTATATTTTTAAATGAAATTAAAATATTTTGTTAAATTCATGTAATACATTTATATATTGATTTTATTTTTTGATATTATTTTTATTCATCATGATGTAATTTAATATATTGTATTTTTTGATATTTTATAATTTAACTTAATTTAATTTAATTTATTTTATTTTATTTATTGATGTTATTTTAATTTACTTAAACGCAGTTTATTTTATTTTGACATTTTTTAAAATTTAATTGATTGTAGTCTATTTTATTTATTAATATTGTATTGATTTAATTCAATTTATTTTATTTATTGATATTATTTGAATTTATTGTAGAACACAACAGGATCCTAATCTAAGATTGGGCCCTGTTTGATTGACTTGTTGGTCACATTAAGCGTTGATCACACCGGGGCAGCAGAATGTCTGCTGAGCAGAAAACAGACTGCTGCAGACAGTCTGCTGCTCACACACACAGCAGAATTTTAGGCGCAGAAAGTGATCCATC
>JAQIWI010002781.1:0-11501 GCA_034698825.1 Deuterosminthurus bicinctus | reverse complement strand
TTTCCCTTCAGAGGCGAGCACAGCACTGAGGGCATTAGCAAAACTTTCACCGTCTCATTTTATTAGCAATAGTGATGTGATGAGTAAGTATTTACGCCGGGGAAAAGAATGTCAAGAATTCAGTGCGGAAGAAAGCTTCATTCAGCTCACTACATTTTCTATCCAGCCTCAATTCCTCATAATATCATTTGATTCACTGATGCACACGGGAAGCCAGAGACATGTGTACAACTCATGGAAATAACCGTGAAGTAATTATGTTTTTTATATTGAGCTTAACAATGATTCGTTCAGAATGCACGATGTTCAAAGTTTCAAGCATAAAGCTACTATCAAGAGTCTCGTGACTTTGCCTTAGGTACAATAACTTCCGGAACTTAGGCAAGCTTAGGCAATAATGTATTGAATTTTTTCATACAAAGTGGCTCTAAATGAAAAATTATTGCACTATTATATCGTATTGCCACTGTTATATTGAATAAATTGTGGAGAAGATAAGGAGAGCTTTTAAGTGAGGTCTTATTCCTACAAGGGCTAAAGACATACTTAATTTTATGAGTCTAAGGCAGAGCTAAGGAAGCAGAAAGGCAGGCAGACTTAGCCTAAGCGTGGGTTCTAGATCTGTGTGTTGAGGAGTAGCCTTTGGCACACGTGCTCCTGTACTTTCAATAAACGAGACTTCAGCTTTACAAACGTGCAACAAATTATTGCTTTCCTTTGTTTTGCAGCATTGGCATGAATGACACATGCATGGCCAGTTTACTCACATGTCAAAAACCGTGACGATTTCAAATGTATACATGCTTAGAGCATTACTATTGCTCAGAAATGTTGGAGGTGATTTTGGCCTTTTCTATATTCATCAACTCAGGAATTCCGCTGTACAGTTTCAAAAGCCTTGCCGTTTCATTCTTAAAGGCTTCCAACAAAAGCGATTGCAACAGTTATGACTGCCTAGTCCTAACAGAATCATCAGTTCTTAGGCAAGTTGCCGCTTGTGAAATTTCTTAAAATCGCCTTTGCAATGGAAATCGAAATAATTTACTGCATTTACTACTGCTTAGCTTTTAAACATTTTTCTTTATTTCAGTTACACGTTTGCACAAAATATTCATGAACCCATGACTGTTTTCTCTGGTCTCTGGTGTAACTCGGCAGATGTATTATCATTGCTTAACCACGTCGGAACAGATTGGAGAATCGGGAGTGGGTTGGGCTGGATTAGATTAACGTTATCCTCAGGACAGGAGCATGTTTGAGAAATATAAATCAAAAACAAAATGTTTAATGCGGGATGATCTCTACAATTGGGGGAGAATGTAATGCGAAAAGAATGTTGCGGGATTACGGACGCGGTACTTTCTCTAGACTGAATTGTATCCTTTTGACTCGTAGTGACCATGCCGCTCAAGTGTATTGCAACCCACCGGGACAAAAACTTTCCAACTTTCCATCAAAATCTATTGACAGAAGGAAAAAGCGAAATTTACAGAACAAACACCCAGCCCAGTGTACTAGCTTTCTCACGCTATCTCAAAAGATCCTCAATTATAGTGAAATGCCGACACTCCTTGAATGTAGGCAACAACCTTAAACATCAGCGAGCCCATGACCGATGCTGAAAACGTAATATTGTTTTTGAGTGTCACAGAATATAAGTAAAGTCCCACGAAGTGTACACACTATTAATATGAGAGAAATTAATGTATAATTACGAACAAAAATGTTGGAGATGAGGCTGGGAAAGAGAAAAAACAACGAGGACAAGACGGTCGACAGTCGCCCAATTTATAATGCAATACTTTGTGACGGTTTTTATTTATGGCAGTTTCATCACAACCTTGATGACGAAAATATTACCCACGAGCCCCATGACCAGAACAGTTCAGTAAGCTATTATAAGGATGACGATTATGGCTGCGGTATGGCGCAAAGGAATGGATTTTCGTGCTGGTCAAGAAGTCCACATGGAATTTCTTTTGGTTACTTTCACCACCTTTCAATCAGATTCACACTTTGATTGCGACTTATGCCGAATTTAATGCTCGAATTGATGCAATAAAGTGAAGTGTTAGGGAAGTGAAACTGAAGTGAAGAGCGTGCAAAGCGCACGTTACTGAGGCAAGTAAAAATTCAAAATCATGTTTAACGTGCGTTTGCCTTCCAGAAAGTTTGCAGTAAGATGACTTTAAATTCCTCACTAAAACCAGATGGGTGTCAAATGAGCCCAATGATGATGGGATCAAGCTCTAACTAAGAGATTTTTCCTTCAAGCGTAATTTTCCTTCTGACGCAGACGCTTGCACAATACGTTTGCAGTTATTACGTTGTCCTTATAACTTTGTTTATTCTCACTCTCACACCCAAATCCTTTTACTTGGTCCTTCAACGTACAAGGTGAGCGTCAAACATAAGCTTAAGAAATTATAAGTTTAGTACTTGAACTCTCCGTGGAGCTCAATATGACCCTCGCACAATTCTTTTACAAAACACCAAGCTTTTACCAAGCATACATACAACTAAAGTTACTAAAGAGCTAGTCGTCTCACCTTTTGCTATATAGCACACTACATGGACAAATTATTTGAGACAAAGGCTCATATTGAACGTATGTTGTAACTTTTCATAGAAATTGCCCCTGTAGGGTGAACTATTTATAAAGGACATTGCGACAAGCCAGTGTGGTCTGGGGGTTAGAGCTCTGGACTCTTTACTCCGACTCGCACTCACAGAGGGTTCGATACCTCGGCTTGACACTCGTACCGTCAGCACTGATCATTGGCCAGCCCAATGATTTCACCCCCAAACGGAGCAGGAGGTGTAAATCCTCTCAGTTGATGGCGGGAAAATCCAACCTGGCTACGGGGGTCGTACACCCGGGGTTCGTCACTCACAGTCTTCGTGGCTGGTGGGTGCCTACAGGGACCAATTCCCTGTAGATGCTTACTGGGAATACTGAGTAGTAGCTTGGCTGTCAATGGGTGAGGTCGGGAATCCTGTTCCTCGGGGTCTGACTGAGGGGGGAGAGGAGGCCTTGACGGCTGGCTACATACGGCGCTGATGCTGGCTTAGCGTGTGCGTGATCGGTGGACTCTGATTGTGCATACGGCGAGCGTTATCTACATGCCCTGCGACCTGAACTACACTCTGTCTTACCGGGGGAACTTGCCTGACATCGTCCAGACGGTCTAAGCGAAAGTCTCAGTGTGACCAGTGTGGTATAAGGGATAACAATAGGCAACATGCCTCGGCTGATCCATCCGGCTGGCGGATGAGTAACCCGCAATTTACATTTTTTACAAAGGACACTGCCAATTTTATGTTGACTGCCTGTGGACATACATACTAAAGAAAAGAACACAATGCCATTCTTTCCGAGCTTCAACAATAACGGTGCTCCTGTAGAATTCACTTTCGTTTCCGCATGCAACCTCTATGTCAATAGTAAAACTATTTTAAGTCAGTGAGAACCTCCTTTAGAAACGTTCTAGGCATTGAAAGCTCGACCATTTGTACAGAATGGCTTGCAATTTAAAGATGTGGAGAGAGCATCTGCAGCTCTGTGAAGGGCGAGAAAATTTTTGTTTTCTATAGCTGTTGTTTTTTGGCAAATATTGGGATTCTGTGACGTAAAAATACGTGAAACCCTCAAAAAATAACTGGTGGATCCTGTGAGTGCGTCAATCAAATGAATTAAGGGTGAACTCTAAGTGGAAACATAATCAGACTTTCATATTATAGTGAATTTACATAACTACGTCTGGCCGAGCCAATGGCTTCTTTCACACAAAGCCAGTGAAACGGTGGCTGCCCGATAATATGCTATAGTATTATATACTAAGAACTCTCCTCAGATTGGTCATAGAACACTGGGACATGACCTTACTAACTAAGCGCCATCTGCAGCTTATGGGCTGCATTGGTCCTTAGAGTGTTTATTGGCTGAATAAACTGAACAGGTGAGGGATCCGTAAATTTTTTAACACTCCCTTGAAGTTGATTTTAATTTAATTTTGTACAGGCGCAAGGGAAATCAGACCTTCGAGTCATTGGAATCCCAAGTGATGGACTACCCTTACATCTTAATGCGCTCGATGTAATTCACTGTTCACGATTGGGGTTTTAGTTTAGCTCAAGTTCTGGGCTTGAGGAGAGGGGGGTTTATGCAGTTAAGAAATGATTAGCTGTCGTAAGTGTGAATGAAACAGTGCAGTGCGTGTGAATGTGCTGTTCTCTTGCTATTTTCTGAACGAGTGAACTGGGTGCATGAATCAGTAGGTGAGGGTAAACCGTAAAGGTGACTCCGCGACATTACTCAAAGGAATCACGTACGTTAGTCTTTCACATGAAATCTGGTTTATTGCGATTCTTTTGACGAAAAATGGCCAGGAATAGTCTCAGGATCAACAAAACTAAGACGAGAGTTCTTCATCTCCCCTCACTCATAAGCACCCAACGAAGTTCTCCAACTCAGTACCAGAGAGAGGTAGCGTGTTCCAAAGTTTGAGCTGGCTGACTGAGAACGCGAATTGAGTACCCCGTAAATTCTAAATTTATTGACCGGTTGTCCTCACCTTTTTTATGTTTAAACTAGAAGTTATTTCAGGGACAAGATTTTTTACCGTATTGCAAAACTCGTATCAATTCAAAAGTTATAAAATCTCAAAGTTGCCTCGAGACCATGTTGGATGCATCGTTGTGAGCCAAATTCACTCCATGGTGTTAATTAAGTGAACAAACGCTTGGAACATCGCTCTCTCACCGGTGCTTTCCCTCCGGAGGCAAGCAGAGCACTGAGGAGAGGAGCCCAATTTCCACCATCATCATATTTTATCATGAGCAGCCGGGAGGAGGTTTTTACTTTGGTGATAAAGACGGCAACTGTTCACGGCGAGAAAGGTTTAACCTTTTTAATCAGTCACATTGAACTTGAGCCTCAAATCCTCAGCCTTTTGCTTAATCCTTTGACGCCCACAGAAGGTTAGAAACATTGGTTATAAATTTTACGTATCTCTGTCAGCGTTTAATGCTCCATTTCCATTAAGCTCCAACTTGGAAAACAAGCAGCACGTGTCTATTCAACATTAGCTGACTTCATCAGAGTACATATTCCAATGGATTGGCTATAGCTGCCAGGTAAGTTTGTGAACGCGGCTATATGGAATTTAACTTGGAAATCGTCAAGTAATTAATTCGAGTCAAATCACCCTTGAATACGGTGAGGTGGGCGGCAAGAGAACAGAGGCTTTTCACGGGAAACATGCGAAGCATACTTAGAAAGCAAGTGTTGGCGTAAGTGAGCTTTGCGAACTAAGCAATTGGTACAGTATTCCAATTATAGAAATGTTGTGCGAGCAATAACCTGAGCTGGCTCGAATTGATAACAAAGTCGTTTGGTCCTTAAACTGGAGCGTGGGCTTATTTTCCGACGTCATAAGCCTGCAAAATGAGAACGTATACTGGCGATTCATACAAGACTTTTCTTGTGTTAATTCTTAAACAAAAAATAACATTTTTAACACCAGTTGATCATCAACGGCAAGTTGCCACTACTACGGTCGTAGAATCCTAATGTTTTGCAGAGGCAATGTACGTACCCTTGAGGTGACACCATAGCAGAACTCGATTGTAATGACTTTCCACTCTGCGTAAATGCTCTAGAATAGTCGCAGTTAATATTTCTATAGCGTAGGACAAACGCTTTTAGAGAAATTAATTGAACGCGGCTAGACGGTCAGTTAATTAAATTTGCGGTTTAATGCAGCACATTTCTAGTATTCTACAAAAGCTCACATCATTGGAGTACATGTCCACGGGTTTTCTATGGCTGCCTTGTAGGTTTGTGAACGCTGAATGGCTGGCAACTTTTGATTACATTGATGGAGCCTAACCTTATTAGACTCGCTAGCATCAATAGCAGCGCTCTGACAAGGTTTCTTAAGTCGGCCGTTCTTCGAGTGACTCCCGTGAAGTGCTATCATCAGCCTGGGAAAATTCGGTCTGGGCCGATCTCCTTGACTTGGACGGTGATGATAAGAATTTGGACAGATGTTTGGCATACGACACGCAAAAGATCCCTGAAGAATTCTTCGGAGGGCAATGCGGAAGTTACGGTTAAAAAATCCGTACAAAATTGGATTGATACAAGAATTGGCAGCACCCAGCCACTGGGCGATTGGCAACAGGTAGTCCAGCACTGTCTCTTCGGTTGCTCCCATCACTGCTGGTATTAGTTTGACCCGAACAAAAATGACGTACAGAGGGAGCCAACAAATAGCAAAGCCTACAACGATCACTATGACCAAGTTTTGAAGACTGGCTCCGGCTCTCTCACGTACAAGTTGTCTGTCAGACACTGATGCACTTGTGGGTGCCTGCTGTGGACGCCTGACACGAAGCCATATGATCAAGTGGCAGACGGAGATGAAGCTCAGGGGAAAGAGATAAAATAATCCCAAATTCACTAGAACAAAATAAATATTCCCGTGGATCCGAGAAGGCCAAATCTCGACGCAGAAGACCAGCGGCGGCTCTTTCCCGTCCACATTTGAAAGATCAAAGTAGAGAAGCCATGGGAAGACAAGTCCAGCTGCCCACACCCAAATCAATACAATGATCCTCCGTGCGACACTTTTGTTCACTTGGCGTCTTAATGGGAACCGAATGGCCATCAACCTGAAGACAGAAGATGCCAAGTCACATCAGTATTCTCATTTATTAATTTCATTAGCTGAGAAATTAAATGGAGTCAACCCGGCTCTTACCTGTCAGCTGAGATTGCCGCCAAGGAGTAGGCTGACGCACAAACTGAGACTCCTTGAATGTATGGAACAGCCTTGCACATAAACGAGCCCAGCACCCAGGCTGCAAATGTAAAACTTTTAGCTACTAAAAATAACTGTATACATAAAGTTTATAAGTCTTACGACCTCAGTAAAGGCGTGTCATTCAAGAGAAATGGAATCAAACTTACGAACATAAATGTTGGAGATGAGGCTGGGCACGAGACAAAAAATGAGCACAAGAAGATCGGCAAGTGCCAGATTTAAAATGAAATACTTTGTGGCAGTTTTCATTTTTGGTATTTTCGCCACAATGAGGATGACCAAAATGTTACCCACAAGTCCTACGACCAGGACGGTCAAGTAAGCTGCTAAAAGGACCACGATTGTGCTTGTGGTATGTCGCAACGGTATTGAAACCTCAATGTTTAAATAGTCCATGGTGAATATTTCTTTGTTGCTTTCACCACCCACTGTTGTGTCCATCCCCACTTTTGGTGATGTACAATTCAAGTCCATGATGTTGACAGCCTTGCTTCTATAGACTTGTTTGCCAAGTACTACTTTCAATCAAGTTACAATACAAGTTTGGACTCAGTCACAACCCTCTTAAGCTGCTGTGTCAAATAAACAGGATGTGTTGCTATGAAATCATGACCCCTAAGAGCGTTGTGAGCTGCACACGTTCAGAAGTAATGCTTTCCCTTCGTAGGAGAGCACAGCACTGACGAGTTGAGCCCGTTTTCCACGCTAATATTTTCACCTCACCAGTAGAGAATATACGCGGAAAAGAACTCTGCAAGAGCAGTACGGTTATGTTTCATGAAGCGCATCAAAACTCTCATTTCATCCTCAATCTCTCTACGCATCCTTTCCTTTGATCCAATGTCACACGGCAACCCGAGATCTAGCTTGGTTTCGCATATCCTTTTTAATTATTCAATTCTTCTTTGAGCACAATGTGCAAATGGAAGCTTTTGTGCACCTTGGGTTTGCATTGTTATAACACACCTTATCTCTCTAATTTCAATTATCAAGTGTCCTGGCACATGACTATGAATGAATCATTCAGTGCATTTAAAAAACTACACGAAGGAGACATTAAGTCCTTTCCATGTTTGCTTTTCTGGAACTTGCTGTTGTGTCATAGAAACGACTACGAAGTCCTACTTGCGCCCGTCCACTGGAATTCATGTGAGAAAAAACGGTTTTCCATTGAAAGCTTTTAAATTGGAGTGACAACCTTTCCCGTTGGACGGCTGCCGAATACGGCTTGATTTCACAGATTCCAGAAGCACCATCAGGTTCGGGGAATCATAGTCCGAAACTTGTGCAAAATGAATGTAGTAACCACGTCAATTCTGATGGATCTTGTCTTAAAAATTTATTACCAGTAGCAGCCTTTCATACAGAAATCCAAGTGTGCGTCATATGCTCCCCCATTGGAACACCCGCACGAAAATGATATCCAGAGGGAGCCAACATACAGCAAAGCCAACAACAATCACTATCACCAGCTTTTGTACACTCGCTTTGGCTCTTTTGCGTGCAAGGTGTCGCTGAGACAAGGACGTATTCGTGGGTACCTGTTGACTCCTGACACGAAGCCAGATGCTGAGGTGGCAGAAGATGAACCCCAGGGGAAAGAGATAACGTAGTCCCAAATTAACCACAACAAAGTAAGTGTTCCCATTCATTCCGGGAGGCCAACTCTCGATGCAAAAGACCAACGGCGGCTCGCTCCCGTCTACAATTGAAAGATCAAAGTAAAGAAGCCATGGGAGAGAAAGTCCAGCCGCCCATAGCAATGACAATGCAATGATCCTCCGTGTGACACTTTTCTTCACTTGGTGTTTCAATGGGGACCGAACGGCCTTTAATCTAAATACAGGAGGAGACACAAAATTACAAGTCTGATGACAACCACAAAAGGCGTTTTGTTCAAAAGATACTTACGAACGTAAATGTTGGTGATGAGGCTGGGCAAGAGACAAAAAAGAAGAACTAGAAGGTCGGCAATTGCCAGATTTAGAATGAAATACTTTGTGGTGATTTTCATTTTGGGCATCTTTACCACAACAACTATAACGAAAAAGTTACCCACAAGCCCTGTCAGCTGTTATTCGGTCAAGTGTCTGTTCTGCAAACTGGTGCAGCGCTCTTGGTTATTTGGCTTCTTAATGGGAACCGAATAGGCAACAATCTGAGAGCAGGAGCTGTCGAGTCACATTATTATCCTTATTTATTATTCCATTAGCTGAGAAATCAAATCAAGCTAACGTTGTTCTTACCTGTCACCTGAGATGGCTGCAAAGTAGTAGACTCATGCACTCCATCACCATGCTATAAATTTTGCAATTCGGACTTTCACAACATACAAACTTAAAATAATGAGTAATTTAATCACGCCTTCTGTCACAGCTTTCAATTAATTTTTAAGTCATATAAAGCTTTCCGATGTTATTGGAAATACGATCCCAAATTTTTTGAGAGAGATTAAATCAAACCTACGAAGACATTGGAGATGAGGTTGGGCGAAAGGAACTCGCAAAATTAGGCCGTAATGTTTTCAGAAAATCTCAGAGATGATTATTATTCGGATGCTGCTCAAAACTTCATTTATTGAAAATAAAAATTATTTAAGGAATCTTTCAGTCTCACACGTGGCATTTGGTTTAACAACACAGAGAAGAAATTTTGTTTTCAAAAATATCAATCAACGCAACAACAAGAGCGAGCGCCAGTATCAACTATTTTTACTGTGACACTGTTTGAGACCGTCAATACGGCTCAAATAATAATTAGAAAACGTTGTGACAAAATTGTATGTTTTAATCATCATGCTAAAACACCCTTTGTGAATTAATTGTAATTCTGCGGCATCATCATTTGCACAGGAAATGATGCTGCATTTTCATGTACGTTTTACCCACCCAGACACACACGCAGCATTATTGAACTTTTATCCAGTTCTACATGAGACACTGGTAACCAATTAGATTTCAATACTCCGATCATGCCATACTTAATTAATATCAGCGATGATTAATTAGGTCAAACCTTATTCCAGTAACACTTTAACTACTCTGTAAATCCAAGAATCAGAAGCAGTACCAAATTAAATCTCTAGCGAATTGGTCTCTCAACTTTCTCACTCCCAAGGAGTATTAATTGCATACTGGTCGGCCTCATCTGGCCGGCTAGTCCCACCACATAGTATTAAGCCCAAGTGCAGTAGAGCCTGATCCAATGCAGAAGAAGTTAGAGTTGTCATTATTGCAAGTAATAAGTGCAGCTTCATCCCATCCAATGGATTGCATTGCGTACGACCAGTTGGTTTTACTCTCGTACTATTACGGAGTTAGGCGAGCTGCTCAGGCTCATCATAAAGTTTAGAGTGCAAGTCTTGTGCTCTCGCAACAAACCTAACCTTATATTCTGCAAGGGAAGGGACTCATAACAGTGATACAAGAGTGCGAAATCCCTTTTACACTTTGAAAATGTTCTGAGTGGACAAGATGCGGGCAAAGTGTATAGAAGTCAGTAGAATTTCTATCTAAAGCCCAATCTCGGGTGAGAAAGACACGAATTGTACAATGAAATGGCAATGACAGATTGTTCATTAACAGACCAACGTTCAATATTGCTTCTCCTCTAAAATGAAAAACGAAATAAGGGCTGATTCAGCTTTCCATTGTACATCCTCCTTGTACATCCCGGTGGATACATTGAGGTTTTCACATCAAGGAAATCACTGAGGTTAAGCACAGCGGGGGTCTCGTAGCTTTCACAACTCTCTCAAGGGCATTCTTTGTTCCGGAGTCAATTGGCCACAACTGTACACATAGAGCCAATCACCAAGTCCCTTTGATTACTTGTGTTGTGTCTCATCACGTTACCTTGTTAATTTTAATAGCCTCTAAAGGAAAGCGAACCAAACAAAAGTCTTTGCTATTGAAGTAAAGACATACATAACCGGGAGCTCTGTGTGATGTTGTTTATTTGCAAAGGGAAACTTTTGTACAAGCGCAGAGTACAAATACATCCGAGGAAAGCATGTAACATGCTCAGCTGTTGCACAGCCCACAGCTTTATTCTTTGGGTCTTGATCAAGTACATTCATACAGGTTCGTGCACTGTGTGAGCAGAAGGTTGTCCAAAAAGTCTTCTGAGGGTGAAGCGGAAGTTTCGGTTGAAAAATACGTACAATATTGGATTCATAGAGGAATTCGCAGCACCCAGCCACTGGGCAATGGGCAAAGCATAGCTCAGCACTTGTTCCTCCGTTACTCCCACATCAATTGGAATAAGCTTGATCCTTACAAAAATTACATACAAAGGTAGCCAACATGAAGCAAAGCCCACAACGACCACTATGACCATTTTTTGTACACTGGCTTTGGCTCTGTTATGAACAAGCTCCATCTGAGATACGGACGAATCTGTTGGTACATTTCGATGCTTGACACGAACGCATATGCTCACATGACAAAAGGATGTGAAACTGAGGGGAACGAGGTAGCATAATCCCAAATTTACAACAACGAAGTAAATGTTTCCATTCATCCCGGAAGGCCAAATCTCGACACAAAACACTAACAACGGCTCCCTTCCGTCTGCATTTGAAAGATCAAAGTATAAAAGCCATGGGAGAGGAAGTAGGGCCCCCCATATCCAAATAAATAAGATGATCCAACGTGCCACACTCTTGGTTACTTG
>JAQIWI010002780.1:0-11502 GCA_034698825.1 Deuterosminthurus bicinctus | reverse complement strand
CTTAAGTAGGATGATTTCAGCAGTCGCAGGGTAGAATAACCTACGACTAATAATAAAAATGGCTTGCAAGAGCCATCTAATGGCATATTATAATATGAAAGTAAGTTCTGAGCCAATTTTTTGACAATTCGGACTTTTAGGCCACATTGGAATATTACCCTTTCAGTATTGGTTTCGATGAATTCCAAAGGTCTCTGATATATTCTCGCTTAAAAGTGCGAAGCATTCCATTTGCCCACCCTGTTGTGTCTGTCTGTCTATGTCACCTCTTTCATTCATACTGAGCAGGTACATATATTCAAAGCTAATTAATTTCCTTCCTTTGACTCTCAGAGCGTCCATTTTCCGATGTAGCATCTGATGGAGAAGCCAGAGGAACTCTCTCCCTTTCGCATATAGTTCGATGATCATCAAGTTACCTAAAGATGGATCCGAATGAGGCATAAATTCTCATTTCGTTTATCAGAGAACAAAAGGCTTTGAAACATTATAATCATCACTTACGTTGGTTGGGTGCTGTTGGAAGTACTACTACATTGTAGACACCATTTCAAAAACCTTCCCACTAATGCCTCTGTGTAGAAGTGACAGAAGGCGTATCAAATTTTACAAGGAAAAGTTACGCTACTTTGTTTTTGATGCTCTGTCTTCTTCCTTTCTCTATCTGTTTGTTGGTCCTGTGTGTGTGGGAAAGAAAAGAAAGAGGGGGCCGTTGGGGAGGGAGCCTCCTTGTGAAATTAATTAGGAAAAAAGATTACACACAGCCTTGTCTGTTTGTGTGTATGTTCATGGATGTACGTGAGAAGAAAGGGAAGGAAGTTCTACTGTTGGTGCTGCTAACAATAGCGTCAATTCATTCTCCTAATGTGCTCATAACATGGAACTGTTGGAGTAGAAAAATCGGTACAGACAGCCTTGTGCCTTCAGCTCTAAATAGAAGCCATGTGAAAGTGTATCTTCTCAGACAGGTCAGATCGGCTAAATGTAAGCTTGCTGCGAAAGAAGCTGCCATCGTAGTACAGGCATAGTTGCGAGAGAGTGTGTGATGTAAGTGTGAGGTCGATGGACGTTTGAAAAATGGAAATTGTTAGGCGGAGAGGGATCTTAGAGGGAAAGGAGAGAAAGAGGAAGACTGGGACTGATGAGGCCATTCTTTGTCATACAGTAGGAGCAAGTGGTCTATTGTCATGCAACTAATGAATTGTCTCAACTGGAATTCACCACAGTGAGTACTCAAAATCTCTTCTACTCCCTCTCACACCATTCAGCAGCTCCAGCTTCTATTTGGATGTATGTGAGAGCGAGTGTGCTTTATTGCGTTGGTGCTTACGTTGTTCATGGGGATGTTTAAGCTGAAAACAGAAAGAGGTGGTAGAGAGGAAGAGACAGAGAGAGAATGCAGCAAGGAAATCAGAGGGAAAGGAGGAAAATCAACTTGGACGTCTTTCACATTCGTTTATGTAATAACCCAGCCATATTATTTCCTCTGTAGAGCTGAATGACAGAGCTAATTCTCGCTTCACACGAATGATGAGTAACCAACGTGTACAAGTAGATGGAAAACTTGCTCCTACCATGTCTCCTCGAATATGTCTCCGGGAGAAGTTGGCGCAGCGGGTTGCCTGATAGGAGTTACTTCATTTATTGTGGAATCGTAGGAGCTTGGAGAAAGCGGGAACTTTTCTGCTGCTGCTTCTGCAGTTGTGTAAAATTTACCGTCTTATCTACCTTACCTTCAGGTCGTATGTTTCTTCCTATCACTGAAGAATTCCACCGGCGGTTGACACTGGTGTTATCTTCAAGAGCTGCAATACCAGAGCTCTACTAGTATGCAACGGCTATGCGCGTACTAGAATTTGTTTAATATTCGCACCACTTCAGTACTTCGGGTGGTTAAACTTAAACGGTTCTGAGATTGCTGTCTTCATGGGTGGCAATCAGAAGTTAAAGCGGTGAGAATTTCGGTAATAACATCAAAATTTTGAAGCTATACTGCAACCGTTTGACTTCAGCTTTCCTAAAGGCTATGACATGTTAGAAATACTGACCCAGTACCTCACATTTGTACTTTCTGATCACAATACGTGCCTCATAGTGATGACAAGCCAGTTTCAGAATGAAAATGGAACCTTTTATTTTCATTGCATTTTCAGCTAAGTTCATGTTCCCAATAATTTTAGCAGATTCAGTCATTATGGAATCTATGTAGACCTGCATTTTCAGAAACTCCATAGAAATTTTACCCTCCAAGACGTCTGTACCTCAAGGCGGCCTTGTGTAGAACGTTGGTTTTTCCAAATTCTAAATCGTGACGTTTTGCTAGAAATTGTACTTTACAATAACCAATGTCATTGTATGCGGCTGTGGAGAATTAATCGAAATTTACCTAGTTTGACAGCCTCAAGTTTATTTGGTGAGGAACCGAACTGTAGCCTCTTCTTTTGTTAGCAATATTTTCTGAAATAACTTTTTGAGTGTATACGATCGTCATTTGTAATTTTAGTAGGTATCAGAGCATGCCTATGGTGCTCTTTGAATTCCTCTACTGAACTTAAAGGCAATGTGACGGTTTTTAGTCGTGGTATATATAATATACCGGCGACTATTGCTGCAGTTCATTTCCGGTCTTTTGTGATTTCGAGGGGTCTAGTCTGCCGGGCAAAGTGGTTTTGGTGGAATTGGGCAACATCAGAATGTGCCTTTTATGAGTTTTAAGTCTGTAGGTCTTTCTGTGAAGGAATTATTCACATGGGGGTTTTTTGAAGTTTTTTGTGGATGTGTTAAAAGGGAGAATTTTTTTTTCTGGTATGTAAGAAGGGTTATAACCCTTCGTACATACCACTTGAAGTTTGCTATGCATTATCATGAAAACTGGGACCTTTCTGTCGGTAGAAGCAAAGAGGGGTTCTCAGGGACGGGAGGAAAGCCTTTAGGCCGTCTAACGTCATCATCATCCCAACGTCAACATCATCGCTAATTCAAACGTGTTTTGATTAACTCAGTGGAGCTTATATACGAGAATGTAAGGTCTGTATTTCGAGTCAGAGTTGTAGAGGAACGGGCAGGGTCATGAATATTGGGTCCAGTGGATTCGTACACGAACTGTATGAGTTGAAAATGTCCTCCAGGAGAGGAACAAGGTAGTCGCTATTTCTCTGGAGGTGGAAATTGGGTGAGTGCGTGTGAGGTTGTGCCGAGGTGGGTCACGCCATTCCCGAAAATTCAGATAAATTCAAAGAAACCTCAAATAAATTCCGAAAAAATCAAATACGGAAAATTCAAATAAATTCAGTGAAATCAATTATTATTTAACACATTCATCAATAAACGAACAACCACCCCACGCCGCGACTATCCTGCTCCCCATCGAGGGATATTTATCAGAGGATAAGGAAATATTTGCGATTTGAAAATAGTTAGAAAACTTTTGCTTGCTCATTGGAACAGATGCATTTATTTATTTTCGGTAATGCTTTCGCCACCTACGAAGCATTCACCGAACTTTCTGGTGGGAGAGGGCGATGCTAGTGCAACCCGGGAAAGCAAGGCACTTTCAATGTGCTATCCTGCGATAGATGGATGAGTGTGCTATTCAGACCATGGACCGATGTAGAATTTTCAGGTTGATCTCTGAGGAGGCTACAAGGCAAAGGATTGATACTGATGAAGATTTTCACCGCCGGCAGATGCTGTGCCTGTCCCGTTTCTCGGTGTACGAAATACGCTCTTTATTGACGGAAGGTAGGGCTCTACGCACGCTTTCCGTACGTGACTTTGTTGTGTCAAACGTTTTGTGGACATGGGCAAGCCATACAAACAAGCATTCTTTTATTAGCCGTAGGAGTGAGTAACCCGATCGTTGGCTGTGAAGTTGATTTTATACCAAAAATTGGTGGTAATGGAAACATAAAAATTCAAATGCAATCAATTGCAGTCACTTTTAGCATAAATTTTCTGCAGATTTATACTTTTATCCTTTCATGATTTATCGTACGGTGAGTTATATATTAATGCCAAACGTAACAAACAATGACGCCTTTGCAACCCGAACAATACTTTTGACGTTTAAGATGCAAAAAAGTAAGCCAAATTTCTCAGCCACCAACTTAATTGTGCCGTGGTTTTCATGGGCGTCCTAAGAACAAATTAGTAGTAGAAAAACGTGTAAAATGTGACTTGATCGTGATTTTTCTTATGAATATTTGAGTCTAACAAATCTTAACTATTAGATACAAACAGGTGTGATAGGCCTGTGGCTTCGGAAAATGCTCGTAAATTTAAGTAACAGTTGAAGAGTGGATTTACACTACTTAGAAAGACACACTGGATGTTGAAAGAATATGTGACTGGACTATTTTCGGTAAAGTAAGAGACAATCAAGAAAGATTTTAATGACTATCACCATTCACTCGTTGACAATCCCGTACCAAACACATAATCGCCAAGTTATACAATCTCATTTCACGACCATTGATACTATAACATAAATAATCTTGGAATCAAAACTTCTTAACATGTATTGGAAGCATCACTGCTGCAATCTTCTTGAATCGGCTCCTGTACCGGCTTCCGCTTGGACTTCTTCGCTGATTTGCGGCCATCTTGAATGCTTTCAGAGTTCTGTAATTTGCTAAAATCCTCTGGTTTCGGTGTTGTCGATGGGCTACGATTTGGATCGTTCGAGGGTAGCTCCTCAGGCCTAGTTGGAAGACATTGGCATAGAGATGGCATCAAAGAAAAGAACTCTTTGATTCCTCCTTGCTGAGTGGGCTGATTCATTGCAGCAGAGAATCTGTAAAAAACGAAATGAAACCATTACAGTAAATGTGTTCTATTATTTAAACCTTGTAACTACATTAAATTTGACTTCAAGCTTTGTCGCTCTTACGTTTGAGCAGCGAGTCTGAATCGCTCCGCACAAAAGAGTTGCTTTCTCTGGTCAACAAGCGAGGAGGAGAGAACGGATGGGGAATTTTCTACATGGGTCGTCTTTGTTGGTGGTGAAGATGGCACGATGTCCTGTCCCGGCAGTACAATTCTCTTTGAATCCACAGCAGGGTTACCGCCTACAATAATGTACACAATGAAATAAATCGACAACAATCACTAGAGAAAGCATTAGATTGTGCTCACCTTGGGGTTGGGGCTGAGGATGGGGTGCATTGAGACCTAAATAGCGCATTCTCCATGCTTCTTGCATGAACTGTAGCCTTGCCTAAAATAAAGTAATACGTTGAATATCAGAGAATACGTTGTTATTTTCCACGCAATTCCAAAATATTAATTAATCACCTGCTTCCTCCATTTGGCTCGGCGATTTTGAAACCAGACTTGCACACGAGCTTCAGAGAGATTGATCCTTAATGCCACCTCTTCTCGGAGAAAAACATCAGGATAGTGAGTTTTTTGGAATAGATTTTCTAGCTCTGACAGCTGCTGAGCAGTAAAGGTCGTCCTATTACGACGCTGAAACACCAGTAACAATGTTCGTTAGTAATTTTTGTAACTATCTCGAGTGAATGAAATAATTCCCAGGTGACTAGCAAATGAGTTATTTGAGAAAATAAGGTACCTGTCTTCTGCGTCCAAACATGTACTCCTCAAGAAAAAGCTCGTTGGAGCCGGAAGACAATGGAGATGCTTGTAAGAACGGATTGGCCATCCCTTCACGGAAATTTTTGACAGTCACGAGCAAGGAATCAACACATAGACGAATGTGTGATGAATGTGAGAAGGATTCGAGCTTTTATAGGCTTTCATAAAAGTGCACGGAAAGGGAGAACTGCTGGTTAGGAGGACGAGGTTTATAACTCAGAATACGTGTACTCGCTATTGTATACAACTGCTTGAACGGGGCTCTCCGTTCACTTGGCTCACGGAGCAAGCTCAGTGTGGAAATAGGAGGAGGTGGTGATGTTTATCCTTCACATCCTAATTACTATTGGCTTCCTATCAGGAAACAAAGGCAGGAGTTTTCATTAAAAGAGCTCTCTCATTGTGTTATCATCTTCTATGTGCAAGCCTTAATTCTCTCATAATATCGAACAAGACTTTCCTTCCTCATCACACACTCTTCCCCTTTCTCCGCTGATTTCACTAAAATTGGACCCTCAATTAATTTATGTCTCTTGTTTTCTTACTGACCAGATTAGTTCCATCGTTTTCATCGCCTCCTCCATGCCCTCGCCTTGTTTTTTAAAAATATATTGTACGACATCGACGTTTAAATTCATTCACCTCCGCCAATGCGAAGAGCTTTGGTGGACGTACTCCGTAAAATTATGCTTCTAACCTGCTTTTTTTCAGTTTGTACACAACAAATGTTCGTTTTCAGTGTCATATGAAATATCATGCGGAGACAAATAGGATTACCGATGTTATCAAAACAAGCCACCACGAGCATTTAAGTGGAATTAAACAGAATGCTTTTACAGCTTCAAACAGTACCGAAGGGTATGAGGATGATGAGATGGTTGCGATTATCATCATGTCGATCATCATATCGTCCTCCAACTCGATCGTACTCAAACAATCTACCCAACTCCCTGCAGAGACGAAGACCTGTACCCACACAAGAGGTGGGACCCCTATGACAAAGCCTTTGTTACGAGTCCATGAAAACAGTGCTGTCTTTTCATACTGAAATCAATTAGTTGCAACTACATCAAAACCATTGTGTGAAAAGAAAGAGCAGATGGGATTTTTGAATGACATCCAACTTGCACTGTAATTGCATGAAAATCGCACTGGTGTTCTTATGGGGAGGCACTCGCAATTTAATCATTTCTGACTTGAGAATTAAGTTTCCTCAGTTGAGTATATGCTGTTGACAATCCAATTTATATTTTTTGTCTCCAGCCCGCCGTATCTTTGTTAGCGGTGATGTCAAGCTTTACAAAAGTAAACTAGCCACCTTTTTAAATAGAAAATTACATTTTACACAAACAATTTAGCGTTTGTACTTATGAGTTTAGATTGGCATCTATCTCTTTTTACTGAAGTGGGTTTTACTATGGAGAAAAGGTATAGTTCTTCTGATGAGACGACCGTAAGTCTCATCAAAATCTCTCTTGAATGCTTAAATAGATACTTAACTTACCCCAATGTAGAGTTTTGTCAGTTTGATAAGTAAAGTACCAGCTATTTTCTATCAAGAATCAATGTAATCTCCACAACTTAAAAGCTGAATGCATGTAATTTTGACCGAAGAAGAGAATTGTAGCAAGTAGCTAGCTTTAAGGAAATGAAAGATCCATGTTGCCACTACGTGCAAGTTTAAGACCACATGTGGCGAAATGATGATGGTATGAATGCAGATAGTCTTAATTAGAAATTTTGATTTCTATGGATACTCCTGGGAATCCAGTACCTTTCTTTTCCTCCACATATTCCAGTGGGCATTGTTCCTTCTCATAGTAATGACTTAGATGATGAAACAGCAATTAGAATTCTTTATTTTTGCAATATACCTCCTCACGAGGATACACGGGGGAATGAAATCAGTGCGCTACAGCACTGCCGTACACGTAATTATTATAACAGACAACTACATATCCGATATGTATGATTTTTTTAATCTGCTGAAATGTTGCTTGAAACTTAATTCATCTGGAAATGAAATGATGCGATGATGCTGTTGTTATGAAGATCTCGTACATGTCTCGGATATTCGTTTCGTATGTACATGTGACGTTCCCACTCGTTCCATCTCATTCTTCGTTGAGAACTGTTGTTGCTTTTATTCATTTGTTCATATCATCATGGGCTTCAGCCTCCTCCCCCTTCACCTCATCACCATTATGATTGCTATACTACCCCGTGGAAGGGATGATCATTGTGATTACTAGAAGAGCTATGAAGGTGGGTATGTGTGTACGTCTGTTTGTAGGCAAAAGAGAGGAAATTCCGAATGGAGTTTGTTTGCGGGGACCTGTTTTTTTTTGTAATCTTCATGAGAAGTACTGGATAAGAGACATATGGAGCTCGTAAGTACATACTTATATATATACTGTGAAAAGTAATCATAATGGCTAGATGAATGCGCGACGCTTCCATGAATAGAAATCCAATGCAATATGATGAAAACATATCATTAAGAAAAGGGAGCGCTCACTGCCAGTTAACTTGACTGCGTGTGTTTGTCTCCCTCTCTCTGTCTCTGTTGTATCTCACATTCTTCCCCTAGCACTGAATCAAATAACAAACTCTATACATTTACATAAAGAAGGAACACAATGCGTTATGCTTTTACGTGATATTTCATTTTGGAACGACGACGAGGAGGACGGGAATACAAAAGAAACGACAGACTAAATGGACATAAACGAATATTAAAATGTTTTCGTCACAAGACTCCACCTCTCTCTCCAGCCTGGACCCTCCCCTTCATATCCTGCGTCAACCGAGTATGAGAGTCTGGAACTTTGTTGTCAGTCTGGAGCGTGTTCACTGTTATGTTCCTAGGTACTTTCACCTCCTTCCTCCATTCTCTTTCCTCTACGCTTACCTGTTTAATTTGATTTGTCTGCCATTCGATAAGCACGCCTTCGTTTCTCAAAGCTCCGAAGTCCTATCATATAGCAACATGCTCTCATACTAAATCTCCCGTACATTTTTTTCCCTTCCTGATTTTCCTCATCAGTGTGGTTGTTTAATTACACTGATGATTATTTTCATGCGTCAATAATGCCTTTTATACTCGGAGTAATCAATGCTGGTTTTCTGCTCATCATCATCATTCATTGTCTTTCCCTGATATGTATCCTACTTGTTTAAGGGTTGAAATAACCTTCAATATTGCTTGCGACTCTATGGTCAATGAAAATTAAATGGTAAAATGCGGAGTAATTTTTTATTCACTGTCATACGAAGTTAGAAATGTGTATGCAAGTCTGTTTTTTCAGTGAGGTCATTATTGGAATTAATCTACTCGGTGGATGGCTTGCGTGCTGGAAAAATGCTTCAAATAGTACTGCGATGAGTCCAATCATTTCAAAGAGTATAGAGTTGAAATCCACAGCACGTGATCATAAGTTAATGGCTAATGAAGTTCTCCCTTTGTACGAGCTTCAACTCATAAATTACAGATTCTTAACTCAAGTTTGAAAATTTTGAGAACTGCACGGAGATTTTTTTAAGACAAATGAACTATATTTTCACAGAATATATAAATATGCTGAAAAGAGCTGTACTTGATCCAGTTGCCTTTGAGACTGACGTGAGTCGCCCGGAAAACCGATATTTTTCGTATGGCAGGGGTGATGCATTAAAAAGTTGGATTGAAACCGATCATTGGAGAACTTAGACTTTAAAAGTTGAGCTACCCACGACAAGGGAAATTTGAATACAACAAAAGCTTGATTACCACATGCCCATTTTGCTTCCGCTTCATCTATACTGTTTGTATGAGGAAGAGCATTTAGCAAGAAGAAAAAAATTCTCAAAGGACAAACATTTTAATCAAGATATTAATCACAAAAGCATATCATACTGACAGAGTCTAAATAAATAACGGTGCCGTAATCAAGATCAAAGAATTTTCTGACCATAGCATCCCAATGCCTAGTATTACAAAGGAAATCAAAGAAGTTAGTGATGACAACAAAACGAGATGATAATTCTCCAAGGAATGATCTTGCCAGATGAACATGGACAATGTTAAAAAAACTTGTCATCAGTGGTAGGCAAATTTCTTTTCTGAGCTCTCATTCCATTTCTATTTACCGATTGTTTAGAGCGGTGGAAAATGAAAAAAGGAAGAAGCCGTCGTTTTTGCTCTCGCTCTCGGTTTGTTGTCACAGAAATACGTCTACCCAATCAAGTCCTCACGTTGGCAAGGTAGACTATAAAGGGGAGAGCGGCCACAATTTCCTGCACAAGCTACTGTTGTTTTCATTATTATTGTGTACATGAGCATGCATTGTATCATTCATCATGTGGATTACGTTGATGCTGATCATCTTTCTTCAAATCATCATGATCATCACATCACTTTCATCACACACAACAGCGGATTTGTGGATAAAGGGTCTACATGGAGGCAGTGTGCATTGGTTGTGTCACAAACACATTCCATTCTTATTGAAAATTCGCTTTTGTATTCATGAAAAGCATTTTTCTACATTTCTTTGACGCATACAGGAAACAGATGAATTCCATCATATGACTCCCTTCTTCGGTTTCTTCACCAGGTAAGGAAGATGTTTTATGCCATAATATTTGCATCTGTATGGCCGGACACTTTGCTACCTCTGCACTGTTTCGTAATTCCATCATTGTTAAGCCGTCCCCGCAACCAATCTTGATTGCAATCCTCAAAGATGCACAAAAACTTTTGCAAGCCACACAAAGCATGTTATAGTTACTGCAATTGTAACAAAGGTTACTATTATTGGAATAAGTTGACCGACGCGACGCTTGTTATATCATGACCTCATCCGGAGGATACTTAACAGATCCAAGGAAAATAATTGAGAAGCTTGCATTGTTTCTACCGGAGTTTCTGCTCTATTTGATCCTCGTATTTTAGTACTACCCAGCGATCTTGTGACATAAGATTTAGAAAGGAGTCAGCTTCATAACAGCATCATATAACGTAATCAATTACTCCATGTTTGGAAATCTGCAGCAACAAAATCCAGAACGAACCTCAGCGTTGGTGCTGTTCAATCGTTTGTATTTTCCTTTCCAAATGCACACGTCTCCACCAAGGGAGCACACTGAGGTTGGTGGACTGCTCACAAGGATGCAACCGGGCAGAAACTGGTGGAAGATTCGCTTGAATTGACGTAAATAAGTAAAGAAACTGAATTGAGGCTTCCTTTGAGGAGAGGAGATGAAAATAATTTGTTAGCGTATGGCACCCATCTGAATAGGACACTAGCTCATTGAAAGAAGAATCTGAAAAGGAGCATACAAAGTAATTTTCCAAATGCATTTTAGTCTCCTTCTCTCTTTTTCTTCCCCTCCTATTTTCAGCCCAATGTAATTTTGACTCTTTTAACACGCGCGTCTTCCATTGCATAGACCCGAGTTAGTACTCTCCTACCCACTATCCAATCGAGAAGAAAAATGCCTCATGGTAACAAGGTAAATTTTCTCTCTATACGCCTTGGCGCTCTTTGGGTTTTCATTTGCTCAATGGAGCTTCTAACTTGGTCTTTAATTTCGTTAATTTAATGCTAGCAAATAGCAATTATACTCGACTATTTATTCTGAGGTCGGGGTACGAAATTCAGTGATCTTCCTTTACCTGGGAAGCTGCATGACTATCTCGTTTGCTTTTATGGCGCAGCAGTCGTCGTGGAAGCTGCTAACCTCAGGTCAGCTCCAGCGACCATATTTCCATTCGTACATTTCCAGCTTTTCGAAATAGCTATCGGCCCATCATAAATTTGGCGTTTCATACAAATAATGGCGAATAATTTATACTGACGTTTGCTTTTCAATACCTACGTATGTGTTGTCTTGGCGAGTTGGACAAGCGAATTCCCAAGCCTTCAG
>JAQIWI010002779.1:0-11508 GCA_034698825.1 Deuterosminthurus bicinctus | reverse complement strand
TTCCATAAAACCTGTGGAAGCAATTCTAACAATGGAGTCAATTCAACGCGAGCTTTATGACGAGTTTTTAATGTCAGGAATGGATACTAGCTCGCCGCCATTTTTCCTTGTGGCTCTGCCTATCTTAACTTGTGTTACCCTTATGAGTGGGATGGTTGCCTTTGCGCTCTTTACTTTATGGAGAGAGAGGAAAGCAAAGGTAACAAACAGCTAGTAGCGGCATTCAAAATGCTTCAACTAAGTTGCCAACTGCTTGACTTTTCAGAAATGGAGACAGTTGACAGTTGAGGAGACCAATGCGTTCCTGAATGGAAACGCCGCTGCTTTGCCAACAACCGGAGAGAAGAATCAAGTCAATATTGACTCACTGGGCTTTCCTAAATCCTACCAAATTATTGCACCAGACCTTAAAATAAGTAGGCGGTTACATGAAACACATTTCAATAAGTCAACTAAATAAGTTTGTGGGTTGACAGATAATCATGAAGTGTTGGGAGAAGGACAGTTTGGTCGCTGCGTCAAGGGACAATTTCGGAATGTGCAAGTTGCGGTCAAGACTCTCAAGGCGTCATCAGATGTGAACACATTCAAGGAATTTTTACGCGAGGTCAAAATCATGGCTTATCTTGGACAACATGAGAATATTGTGCAGTTTATGGGGGCTGTCGTGACCCAGCTGAGAGAGCGTGAGTTTCTATATTGTTGCTCTTCCATAATTAACCATCAAGTTTGTGAGATTTTTTTTAAGGTGAAAATGACGTAGGTGTATGCCTTGCTGTGGTCGAATTGAGTCCTTATGGCGACCTGTTGAACTATCTACGGAAAAACGACCCCGAAAATTCGAGAAAAGGTAACCAATGTACAGAGACCACTAAGCCTTGCGCAAACTCAACAAACTTGATGCTAGCAACAAACACTCTGATGTCCTTTTGTGAGCAAATCGCGGCTGGAATGGAATTTCTCGTGCATAAAAATGTATGCTAACTAACGTTGCATTTGAGTTGATTTTTGGCACTTTAATATTGACATGATGGTTTTGTATCTTCGTGAAGGTAATCCATGGGGATTTGGCTGCCCGAAATGTACTTGTTTTCCCAGATAATGTGGTCAAAATAACGGACTTTGGTCTGTCTCGAAAGTTATACACGGCTTCGAACTACAAAAAGAAGAATGACGTAACGGTCTAGCTTTCATAGTTGACATTTGTTACTCTTCTTACTATTATGTTACTGTTGAAATTTGTAGACGCCGTTACCATGGGCTTGGATGGCCATGGAATCGTTCAAATACATGGAGTTTTCCCCTATGACCGACATGTGGTCCTTTGGAGTTACCGCATGGGAAATTTTCACCTTGGGTCAAGTTCCCTTTGCTGGGTTCAATTATTCTTGTGACTTTGTGGATGAAATTGTTGGAGGCCTGAGGTTGCAATGCCCCAAACTTGCGCAAGATGAAATGTAATCGTCATGTCATTTGCTGTTGGTTGAAATTTACTCATAGAATTGGATTTTTCAGATACGAGTTCATGATGCTAACTTGGGACCCAAACCCAGCAGTTCGCCCTTCATTTGAAGATGCCAAATTGTTCTTCAGACAACATAAAAGTGGTAGTGCACAAATGTGCACTTCTGCTGTACAAAATAGTTATGTTGTGTGCAAATGAATGATGTTAGGGGAGTAGATTTGCAATTTGCAATTTTATGTATGGAGTTCTTGAAACTGCGTATCGTACCAATATACTTTAACGGGCTATAGCCCCACCTCTTTGAGTGCAAGTTAGGTGCCTATAGCGAGGACTACATACACAAATACGGACGATAGTGATTAAGTGAATGAAATGGGGCTGTTGAGGAGGGAGTGGTGACCGACGGGCTCTTAAATCAGTTTTACACAACGGATTAGGACAGCCTATTGATTTATTCATCGTAGACTTAATAATTTGAATAATAAATAAAGAATAAATACTAGGTACTATTAGCTTGTTCAACAACATGTGCAGAAAATCAGTCTTTGTCTGACAATGGAGAAATTAAGAATATCAGTAACATAAGGTAAACAAGCAAGGCCAATAAATAGTAAAGATGTACAAGAGTTTACATTCAAAACCAGCGGCGCCGGAACGACCAAAGCCATGGGTATGGCATGGAATTCCAACATTTTTATTTAATTTGACAAAAGCATCAGAATTTGTATTATTTTATCATTGTTAATAAATTCACAGATTAAATCTTCAAAATATATTTCCTACGGCAAGCTGTAACGCGCGACAGCATATTCAGTCGCTCTTTCTGTACCACTTAAATGTACAGGGTGGGCCAATATAAGGTATACTCTTTCATTCTTGATTAACTCCCGTTATTCTAAGATTACGACAATTTCGAATACCGATTCTGAAAGTAGAATATGGGGCCGGCCGGCGAGACCTGACCAGATGGGGTCCGAGTTTGTTACGCTCGGATTTTCAAGTGGGATGGAGCAATCTAAGACGAGAAATAACGAGAGAGTGCCTGATGCATAAAAGAAAAAGTGTTGGTTCTTCGTGCCTGGTGTACTCTTATATAAAAGAGCCGTAAATGAGAAGAGAAAATCCAAAAAAGCAAAGAATTGCCTTTTATAAGTGAACAATGGCCGAGGAAGACTCTTAGCCACTATGTATTTCCGGAAACCTTGCTGAAAAAATCACAACTCGGGCATCAACAGGTCCGTCTACTTTCTTTTCTATCAACGCTCTCAGAATTTAACCAGACGGAATTGAATTTAACTGTTGGCATCGTCATAATACTCACTTGTTAGATCACATTCTTGTCGATCCTTCAGACAATACCAATTTGACGATAAGAATGACAGAAAGGTACAAGAAATTTCTTATGTGAAAGATAAGGACGGTGACGAGCTTATGAAATGATTTAGATGAGGCACCTGCTGCGTCACAATACGCCATTGATTTCTCAAATAGAAAGAACAAGCCACCGGTCCCATTCATACCTCCAACAATTGCTCACAGGAAAAGAACTTTATCTAGATCTATATCTCCGATTGTTTTGACTGAGACATCACGAATTGGCACTTTTCAGTCTCTCCTCGCACAAAAGCTCTGTATGAGCGCTCAAAATCAGAGTCGAAGTAAATTTTGATAATTTGGATGTCTGTTCAGTGAATCTTGATGCATGTTAAACAAAGCTATTACTTTGCCGACATATACTAATGCAGTAATCATCATCTAGATTCAACAGTAGGAGGACCTCACAGTTGGTGTTGACAGGAAAATTCTCATTCCATTCATGAGAAAGGAAACACACACAAGAGGTAATGTTATGCGGACTTAAAGCGATTTTGCTAGCCAATCGAATGATTGGCAATCAAAACGTTGTGCAAAAAGAGAGAAAACGTTTTTTCTCTAGTTGCACAACAACAATCACAACAACAACAACATCAACCGCCTGTCTGACTTACTGACTGACTAAATGCATTGGCTTATTTGCATAGAGCGAGCCATAGAGCACACTGAAGAAGCCATGCATTTCCCCCTTCAGCATGGCCATGCTGAAGGGGGAAATTACGTTCATTAAAGCATGACGGCTTCTCCAGTGTGAGAAGCTTCAGTATGTGTTAATGTGACTAACTTTCAACTTCAAAATTTGAGGACATTATAAAAGTGGTAAATTTCTAAATGACGTGTAAATGTGCGGAGTAAAATAATACTCTAAATCGAACGTTCAAATACGTCGAAATAGTGCAGTGTTGAGTGAGCGGTACCCGCATCGGTCGCCCCACAATCAGTTTCCTCCGGGATTTTATTTCCTAAAATTACTCAATATTCAAGGAAAAGTGACAAAGTGAAAAATTAATAGGAGTGATAAACAAATTTGTGTGACAATTTTGTAACTAATTAAGCCAATCCCTTGTGCACATTATTAACTTTGTTGTCGCCGCATCGGACTGATTTGTTGTCGCCGAGGATTAAATTCTTTGGACATTAATAATCTTAGTAAGCAAATGAAAATTCATTATCAATTGTAATAATTTAAAAATAATTAAATTTACATAATAAATAAATAAATAAAAATCCCACCTGCACTTTACAAGCCCTTGACCAAAGGTCAGGCTGGGTCCCTTCACGGTTTTTGAGGCGGGTAGTGGTCGTCCGAGTGGTTTTTCTTCGGGGAAAAAGGAGCTCGGAGAGAAACTTGCACGAGAGAAGAGCACGTCGACGAGACTTCAAGGTCTCACGCCTTATTTCACTCACGTGAGATCCCTTCAAGTCACTCAATGGGAAAGCTGGCAAACTTTCCCATTGAGCTCAGTCAGTCAGTCTCTCACTCACTCATGTTGTTGTTGTTTGTTATTGTGCAAAAAGAGACAAAACGTTTTCTCTCTTTTTGCACAACGTTTTGATTGCCAATCATTCGATTGGCTAGCAAAATCGCTTGAAGTCCGCATAACATTACCTCCTACACACGCACACACACCTCTTATTCATATAAGTGCACCTTCAAGAACGTTGACATAATTTTTTACGGGATGATATTTTTATTAGGAGCAAAACGATCATCCAGCTGATGCCCATTTTTTGCCCGGATATTTACCACTACTATCCCAAGTAAATCTCGATTCACGTGGAGTTTTGCAAAACCAATTGATCGATATTGAAGCTGTGGAGAACGTATTTCTGCCGAAAACCAAGCGGAGCCGAGATATCGGATTCTAATCATAGCAGCTGATGGACTGACAATCGTCATATCTATGCATTGTTGTTCCCAGAGTGACAAAAAAATTCAACACTCTGGGTACCAAAAGCACACCGTATCTGGACATTGACCTGGAGAATAAAGATAGACCGTCCATTCAGACAACAGCAAATTCAATATTTCCAGCAATGGACACTAGCCCATTTGTTATTATTATTATTCCCAGCAGTTCTCAGGTTGAACACGAAGCTCTGGAGCTTCAGAAACCATCAAAGAGTTTTCTATCTTTATCGTTTGAAAATTGTCCGTGGCGGCTAGAAATAATACGTTAAAATGCCATAGACATCTTTTACACTCTGTGGCTGCTCGTCTATCCTCAATATTCCATGTTCATTTAACCTAATTATTTCAAAGAATTTTCAAATAAGTTCCAGTTTCATCGACTTAACAACTACAATCCGTAATATTAATAAAAATAAATAAAAAGGAAACTTTCTCGAACAAAATTCACCGAAAATTTTAAGTTTTGAACAGACAACGTTACTTGTTGTCTATTTCTTGGACATGCCGAAATCAGGAGGCTCATGACCTCATCAAGAGGCTCAATATTTCCTCAGGAGACCGAGGGGCAAATCAGGAGTTGTGGGATCCCTAACTCCTAAATCACTGTTTCACTAACCTGATGGATAACCCCAACACTCAATATTGGCAGATTTGAAAATTGTGAATATTAGTGAGTTAAAGAGGTTGATCAACAAAATAGAGCCCGTCTAATTTAATTTAAAATTTTTTTATCATGTCAAAAGTTTGGATCAAAATATCGGCAAAGTGTCATGATTGAGGCTTCACAAGTAAACCTTGCTCAGCTCTTGCGGAATTTTGTCTAAAGAACAACTTTGCATCTTCAAAAGAAGGGCGAAAAGATGAATTTCGGTCCCACATCTGTCTCATGAACTGGTATCTGCAGATAAAAATTCGTTTGTAATACGATCAACCAACAACAACTCCAATGGCAACTCATTTTTGCAAGTATGTATTACATGACTTCCGGTGCAAGTTTGGGGCATTGCAACCTCCGACCTCCGTCCATATCAGAAATAAATTCACAAGAATAACTAAACCCAGCAAATGGTACTTGACCAAAGGTAAAAATTTCCCAAACTGTGACTCCATACGACCACATGTCAGTCATAGGTGAAAATTCCATGAACTTTAACGACTCAAGGGCCATCCATGCCCATGGTAATGGAGTCTTCATAGTTAAAAACAGTTACATTAGATTAGATTAGTTAAGGGTATCCCATATCCAGAAAAATAGAACGTACCACACTCGTCTTCTGATAATTTGATGCGTTGTACAATTTTCGAGACAGACCAAAGTCTGTTATTTTGACCACGTTATCCTTATAGACCAGTACATTGCGCGCCGCCAAATCTCCATGGATCACCTGGTTTATAACCCAAAACATTTAATTAATTTGGCTTGAAAAACCAAAAGCCATCGCATGGTCTATTTTTTTAAAAGTCAATTCTATACATTTTTAGATACAAGGAATTCCATTCCAGCCGCAATTTGCTCACAGAAATGTACCAGATCATCCATTCCCAGCGCCATCTTTGAGTTTGCTTCAGGTTGAAATATATTTGAATATTGATTCCCTTTAGAACTTTCCGGATCGTTCTTCCGTAGATACTTTAATAGGTCACCATAAGGACTCAGTTCAACCACAGCAAGGCATACACCTACGCCATTATTACTCACAGAGTTCTCAGAATTTTTTTTTCAAAAAATAGTCAAGAGTTATTCAAGCTCACGTTCTCTCAGCTGGGTCACAACAGCGCCCAGAAACTGGACAACATTCGCATGTTCTCCAATATAAGCCATGATTTTGACCTCTCGCAAAAATTCCTTAAAGGTGTTCACATCTGATGTACCCTTAAGGGTCTTGACTGCGACTTCTATGTTGCGAAAATGACCCTTGACGCAACGACCGAACTGACCTTCTCCCAACACCTCGTGATTATCTGCCAACCCACAACCCATTAAGTCAACCAGTTGACAGTTTTCTGAAGGGACCACTTACTCATTTTAAGGTCCACTGGGATGATTTGATACGATGTAGGAAATCCAATTCCATCAATATTGATTTCATTGTTAGTTCCAATTGTTGGTATCGCGGCAGAATTTCCAATTAGAAACTCATTGGCCTCGTCTATCGTCAACTGCCTCCATTTCTGCAAGAAATAGTAGAATCGGCAACTTTTAAACTCTGCAGTTCAACCTGACACCATTAAAGTCATTTACATAAGGCCATTATTAATCACCTTCGCTTGCCCATCTTTCCGTACAGTGTACAACCCCAAAACAATGGATCCAGCCACAAGTATTATGCACCCTAACGTTGGTATGACCACAATGTAAACTGATGATGAAGTACCGTCGGTTGATGACACCAAATTTTTAGCTGTTGGTCCTGTCTCAACTGAAGCCACAATTGCTTTCAACATTTTCATAGAATTTCGAAAATGTCCCTCGCATGTAAATGCGACAATAGGATCTTGACTGATGATGCTAAATGATATCTGCGATACGAAATGTGACTCTTCTGGTGAGAGACGTTCGGATTTTTCAGAGACTGAATCCCCCTCGATCTTGCTTGTCGTTCCATTTTGATATTGTGCAAAAAATTCCAAGTTTGGAAATACGATAAAAGTTGCTACGGTACATTCCAGTTGAAGCTCAAATCGGTCTGTTGTTTCGTTTAAGTTTTTTCGGAGTTTCTTCAAAGATACGACCGCCTCGGGTGGTAGCTGATCGGTAATCAAGTCTGTAGTCGTTGCACGGGACGTCGTTTTGAAATAAAAATAGTGCAGTACTTCCGTTTTAAATGTTTCCAATTTACATAGCAGCAGTTATACTTACATATTTTTGAGTCAAGTCCAGTGAAGAAAAAGTTGATGTCCCATATGTAACCGGTGTCATATTGGTATGATGCAGCACAGGTCGCCACTCCTGACCTTCCAGGCTCCCTGACAACTCTCCTGTTGTATTCGACAAGTACAACAGAAGCTTTGGAAGGCTCAGCTTGTTTTCAAATTGTTTGAATTCAATTCGGAGGATCTTACCCAAACGAGCGGGAGGTCAGCTTGCTTATTGACTCACTACTATTGACAATTTTGTTATTCAATGTCCTGAAGGTCATACGGGCCTAAAATTTGTTTTGTTTTCTAACATAAAACAGAACTAAAACTTCATTGCGAGTGCTGCAACGGCTCCAATTACCTCAATAGTTTGCAATTGAGTTTCACACTCAAAAAGCGATGAGCATGGAAGAATTTGAAGGAGGACATCTTGTTCCATTCTTTGTTGTGGGCATGTGCAAGATATGCCCGCCAGAACACCAGAAGTAGTCGGGTCATTTGCTTGCAAACTCGCCTGAATTCGCTTTTCTACATTAACCAAATTGTCAGATCTATACTGCGTTGTGTTGGTGTTTTATAAAACTTATATGGAATTTAATTTCCAATTCTTCTTACGGGGATTGTATGGCATTAAGTAGATGACCTCATGCGAAGAACCACAAACATAAACTTTATCCAAGTCTACGACAGTTTTTAATCGAAATCCCATTCTTGGATCATAATCCACTTCTGTCGAATTGACTTCCCTTCTGAATTCCTACAGTTCGTTACCCCGCAAAAAGTTGTCAAATTTTATAATTGGCTGAATAATAATGAATAAATTTAAAAACAAAAGTCTGACCTTGGTCACGCAAGCTTCAATTTGTCTAAAGTTTGAGCCAACGTTTTCTTCATTCTCACATTTATTTGGGAACGAAAGCATAGCGCTGAAGTGATCAGAGCAAGTTACTTGCCCGTCGCCGTTGCAGTCCATATTTTGACACTTGTTGGTGCAGTTGGTCGCTTGGGGTAGCATTTGATTATAGCAGCTTGAGCAATTTTCTGATGCAGACCGTGGTAGCATCTGAACCACCGCACCGTTCAGTGATTGATAAATCAAGATTTGTGTTTGTCCTCAGAATTTCAAATTGTACAAAAAACTTAAATTGATTCTTACAACATTTTGCTCGACTGTATTCAACCAATTTGTAGTGTGACCATAAGTCATTTTTCTGCCAAAAGCAATAAGGTTGCATGGCACAATCAACTGCCCACCACGTTTTCGTACTGATGGAGAGAAACGTTGGATGGACGTGTCTGGCTGATAATAAACTTGATTGAGCGCATCTAAGAAATTCGGACATTACAAATTATTGGATTCTCGTCCATTGAAATGTTCATAAGACTTGGCCCTTACGAGCAGCAATGTAAATCTCAGCAGCGCTATCTGTGTCTTCGTAACTTTCGCACCTAATCAACCCTGGACTGGCTTCGTTCAAGTTGACGTGATAATAATACACAAGTCGAGAACCAATTTTAGTCAAGTTACTCCAAATTGAGTTCACTCCGACATCCTGCATTCATAATCATATGCTAATCTGCTACTGTTTATTTTAATGTTTGAGTTTGTCTACCTGATTTGCGGAAAGGACCCAACGTAACGGTTCATGAGAGGTGCAAGAGATTGACAATGGTGGTATAAGTTGACCAGGATCAAAGTAATAAACTCCGGTGCTAATGTTGCCAAACTCAAATGTTGAACTAGATGCAAATGTCGTAGCTTCACACCGCGGGCTCCATTGCGGGCAGAAACTGTACTTCAGGACTGGATTACTTACAACTGATGCCAGTATGACGAATAAAATATAGGCGACGGTCATGTTTATTTCAACCCAGAATGTTTTGCACTGTTAACTCTTGTTCCTGAATGGGAAAAATAAGCAAAAAATGTCAGTGGAATGAGGAGCGGATGCGGATATGGTTTTGAGTTGGAAATTATGAAATCCTGCAGGATATCCCAAAAGGACACGTGCTAATGTAATTTCCAGTTGGTTAACTGAGCGTCAGCTTGATATTTCAAGTCACTTGATTACGTAAACAGTCGACGTGTTACACGGGTGGTAAGTTATCCTGCGGTTTTCCTTTGCACGTGTATGTCCTTGAGTAAGTTAGTGCCAGTCAGTTGGCTACAAGCTGCAAGTACACAAATTTTATTAACTTAAACATGGAGAAGGAAGATGCCAGATTTTTCTGCTGCACATTTAAGACTTGGATCAATATGATCGCTGGATTTGTAATTGTAAGTCAAAACTTGACGACCATTTCAATAACTTTGAATGTGATACAAATCAGTTTTGTGGGTACGATTTCAAGGTTGGAAGTGTCGTAGAAGGGATTTTGGAAACAACTGGCTACCGTGATGCAGTTCAGCTCCTTGAAAAAGGTTGCAATTCAAACCAAAAGTATTCAATTTTAATAAAATTCAAACAAGTTTTACTTTTCTTGAATAACATTCAGACCATCCAGCAGCGGTAGCAGCATTTTTAAAGGAAAAGGCCATCCGCATCATTGCCGTGCGCTTAGGATTTGTCATCATGCATTTCGTCTTGGCTTTTCTACTACTTTTTGGCAACATACAGGTCCATAGTTTGATATGAAAGTTGGGAATGGCATAATGTGTTTTACATTTTATGTACCTACAATTTGTAATAATTAGGAGCGAGTTGGTCTATTATGGATGTGGCTGATCTTGGCAGTGATTTCAATCTTGTGCAGTAACCTTTGTGTAGTCATCTTGGATATCATACAAGTCACATATGGCCACCTGGTGGATTTAATCGTTCGAAGTTTCCTTGTGATTTCAATTGGTGGTTGTCTAGTCTATGTGGTTCGACGCCGAATTCGGGAAATTTCTGAAAACCAGCTTTCATCTGCCACCGTTTAAATAAATGCAAATTCTAATAAATTATAATTAACAACAAATGAAAGTTACGTTTGAATGTATGGAGCTAGTGGGTCAAAGTAATAAATATGATTATGATGTGGAAGTGAGTGACATCAGTACCCAAATTTTCACAAAAAGGGCCTTAAAGTATTCGATCATTGCAATGACTGTAGTAACGGGATTCGCTTGAGCGGGATCATAAACTTGAAGAGTGGCATTCAAATAACTTGCAACCTCTACCTCTAGTGCAAACGTTTCCAATATAATCAAATACCCAATTTTTTTTATTGATAATTATATCACGTAACTGCATAGTTTTAGCAGCAGTAATACCTTCCGGACTTAAACATAATATCCCAACACGTGTAGTTAATAAATATTGGCCAACTTTCGTAGTTGATTTGATTTTGTGAAATAGATTGAGCGAAGCTGTAAGTCAGTTTGTTACGAATGGCGTTCTTACTTGTACCGTTCTTCCGAGCACTCATATGGCAGTAATATTGACAGGAGGGACACAAATGTGAGAACATCTACAGTACAAAACCAGAAATTATGAACGTATTCGATGTCTTGCGTTTTCTTCTGGTATTCTACCATTACCATGAAACGTCTGAATGACTGCCAACGAGATATTCTGAACATGGCTTCATGGCTGTCGAGCTGCGAATACAACAACTTGCAACCGTTCTGTGTACATATGAGTAACACAGTGTCACTGCAAAGTAATATTCAAACTCCGGAATGACTTTAAATACTGATCGAATGATGAATCGAATACTGTGAGGTTTTGTTGATATGTCTCATAATCATACTTGAATTGTTGATTATAACATGAAAGACATATGGCCAAACTGGGTAATCTGGGTAACTGATGAGCGCAAACTTTGTGACTCGATCGCCCCCCGTTGGGGGGTAAGAGGGCCATATGTCTGAGGACTCAATTCAATAATGTTATGATTGAGCTCATATTTCTTT
>JAQIWI010002778.1:0-11508 GCA_034698825.1 Deuterosminthurus bicinctus | reverse complement strand
TATGCAGTACCTGGAAGAAGTAAACAGTGTGTACTAAATCAATCAATATCTACGAGCTAGCTACGGGCTAGATTTGGACGATTTTCGTTGTTACACTCGCCTTTAACTTTGGGATTGTTGTGCACTCAACTCAGACGCTGTACTTAACTGACAGAATTTTATAGCTTGGTGCACTTTGTAACCGAGGATGCTCTACAGAGCAATCTGGATGCATTTAGCACAGCATTCACGACAATGTAAAGCCATGCACATGCAGCCGACTTCCAGGGACAGCTTTCACAAGCCATGACAGTCACAGAAATGAAGGCTCCTATACCCAAAAGCTTGAATGCTGGACTCAAAATTTCGGTTGTTAGCGCAATCCAGGAATTTTCTTCGTTTACAAGTGGTACAGTGTTATGCCATACAGCCGCAAGTTGTCAAACCCTTCATGTGGTTATCAACAATGCAAATGAAACTGTACTCATGATACTGCACTGCATAACTAACGTAGTCCGAGCTATGTTCCACCAGAACAATCAGATATATCTCATCTTCGTCAAGTACCAAAAGAAACACTGCAATAGTGGCGACGAATGCCAAGTCAAAGAGTCCTTTGTTGCTTACCAGTGAAAATGTTTCTCTGCTGGCAAGAAACAGAACATAATTGAAAGACATGCCATACCTCCAGATGCTACCGTAAAGCAAATCACTGCCTGTTGCGTCCAAAGTGATACTCGGAATGAAAGCGGAGGAGTGCAAGTTCACGAGGTTTGTTGTGTACTTAGTAAACAAAGAGTAAGGTTTGAGTCTGACTTTCGGTGCAAAGCGAGGTCTAATTTTGGACTTGTTTTTATATTCTGTAGAAGTGTCCACTGTTAGAGAGCAGCTGACCAAATTTGAAAAGAAACTGAAGTATGCAGGTGGGGTTGCTGGATGGTTGTCCTTTTCCAAGTCCCAGTTGAAAACAAAGACACTGCAGTTTTCAAACATCGATAATAGTTGAGTTGTAGTTGATGACAAGCTTAGGCTGTCTTGTTCTTGTTGAAGTTTAACAAGTCCAAGCACCAAAGTCCCCTTTAATGCTGCAAGAATCAAAATCAAAATAGTTTCCATTTTTCAAATCCAATTGGACTTGGCACTGTTATTTTATCGCAAAGGTTTGATATTTGGCGTGCCTCATGTGACGTTTATTACAACTAAAAGTCCACGTCGGATGTTCTTTTACTCCACGTATAAATTTAATTCAAACTATTGAATACGCTCATGTGCTTCCGAACGTCAAGAGCGTAAAAGCAGATTGAGAAAAAAGTAATAACAATAGAATAAATGGACGTGTTCATGCCTAAATTAATTACGTAGCGGGTTATACCCGTACGAATAGAATGTAGTGAAACTCATTATGAATAAAGGATCTTGAGCACATACGTCTTGAGTAACTCCACATCAAAGTTCCACGAATGAGTGCGTATCTCAATAATTGCTTCCACTCTGAGAGCACCGATGAGGCTTTTGTGCACTTTTTGATGCAGTAGTTGCTGTAATCGAATTCTTAATAGATTCAAAACCTTAATTAAGTCAAGTTCATGTAAAGCATGCGCATGAACAGAATGTGAAAACGCGATGGGTCAAAATCCTTTAAGCACTGAATGAATCATTCAATTCAAATATCAGTGACGTGAGGTAATAAATGTTAAAACTCAGTCTGAAAATTCCATTATCACATTTATTTTCATTGCGGTTTGTCCTTATCTAGTGAAACAGACGAAGACGATTCGGATGTGATATTCGCGAGCCGACAGCAAGAAAAAATGACGATGTGACAATTCCAACTGAACCGAGGTCTATTGGAGCCCATCTGATGGACAAGGTTGTGTCACTTGTGGATAAGGAAGACTTTTTGGAGAAGCTGGTAGGTCATTTGGTTGGCAAGGCTTCTAGGATTATATATGCTGCCGAGTTTTGCGCGAGTGTCGTCCATCAAAATGTAATTGAGAAAAGTGTTGTGCCCATTTTTTCAATCAAAGACCGCAAATCTAACTGCATTCTATTATGGTCTCCCCATTCGATCGCTGAAAGTTTGTAAACAAACACGAAAACAACGCTCGCGTGGAAGTGTTTGAATTCTACGCTAACAATATGTAAACGGTACTGGATTGTTGCTGCGCAATTATGTGAATCAGGAATGTGAACCCGGTACCAACTGATAGTACTTGTGTTTGACTAGTGAAATGTTATAGAGTTCTCTGTAAGACTAACTTAAAGACTGTGTTGTATCTTCTTGTAGCAAGTCCTTCTGAAGAGACGCTATTATTTTATATTATTTTTCTTTAAAAATAAGCTTGAATCAACCATCGTCAGATAGGGTCCAGCTTTTTTGGCAAACTCAGGCAACAGACCAAAGCTTTATAGGACATGAGTAAGCTCAGATATCAGTGGACTGACTCTTCATGTTCCAACGGATGTTTCCCTGGAATGAAAATTTTCAATTTTTCCAATTATCTCCAATTCATGGTAAGCTAGCAGATTTTCTTGTTGTAGTTAAAATCCTTTTACAAAACAACGTACAAAGAACTTGACAGATAGCATCTGGAAGATGACGTCCAGATTACACACAAGAGTAGATTGAAGAAGGATCGGGGCGGGATATTAGGTCGAGTCTGCAATGCCCACAATTTAAATTTGCATTCCGAGCTCATAATACAATCAATACGACTGTAATAATAATATAGCATTACCTCAAAGTTCTGAACCCAATAGTCTTCCAACCCACTTGTAGCATTCTTTGACATGATGTCCATTAGCAATGCATCCTGGCTTCTTCCACAGTACTTAACATTGTGTTGATTCGATGGTCCACCTGATTCTACTACTCTGAGCTAATTTCTGTATCAACGGCTGTTATGAAGCTAGAAAAGCTCAGAGCGATTGTAATTGCGCGTGTCTTTTCCTCTGCCACTAAACTTGACGGGAATACTTTACTAATTTTTGCTTCTGTGTGGGTTGATAGTACTACTGTAGCATTCTTCATTGTCAATTTGTTGTTTGTATTTTTCATTCAACAATCAACGATATCACTGTGCCATTCCTAGAAGAGGTTTGTGTTTATCCTCACGGCTTCCGACTATAAAGCTTCAATGGAATATAAGGTGATGGGTACGTCTGTATGCGAGATAACCTGTCAGCACAAGTTTTATGGCAGCATAAATATTGGAAATTGTGAGCGTGCTCCAAGCATCATTTATATCCAACCACAATGGTCCTGACTGTGAGATTATACATGCATGTTCGTTCTTATGGAAACCTGATGCAATAGCCAATAGCCAGCGTATGGTAGTAGCTCACACTTGATTGGACATTGACTTTAATGCATTTAATTGGAGAATGCTTATAAAAGGGACGGCAGCTGAGGTAGATTTGCTGTGTCAAGAGCGAGAGCGAGTGACCGATAGGGCTGACTGCTGTGAGACTACGCCATTTTCTATTTCTTGCTCCAAAAATACTGGTCTGAGGCTTCACTACTAGGGATTAATTCGCTTTTTATATTAAACTTCTGGATGCTAATTTTTCATGTGACTGACCACACACGACAGTCTTGTTGGCTGGTCCAAGTCTCTGCAGAGACTTCTTATCCTGCTTGATACTTAAACTAAACGTATTATTGTTGTGGATTTTAATTTCGGTTACTGTGGTCAAGCGTAGCGAGGATGTGGAGTGGATATGGTAGCTAGATATCTATCTAAAGGGTCCCGCAAAACACCTTTCTCCCCCCTTCAGCGGTAACCACTGAACCGATTTTTGTTTTGTATAGCTTATTTTAAAGAGTTTATTTAAGGATTTGCCGATCTCCTTCACTTTAAAATTTTAAAATCGGTGGAAAAACGAAATGGCAGGTAAAAATATGGAGAAAGGACGAATTCTGAAAATTGTGGTCCAGCAAAACACCTTTCCTCCCATAAAGCAGTAACCAATGTACTGATTTTTATCCAACATAGATAATTTTTAATATAATTTAATAACAGATCTCCTCCACTTTCAATTTTTGAAATCGGCCGACAAAAAACGAATCTGCAACCCAAAACACAAAACACGTCTAAAGCAGGAAATTAATCGTGTGCCACCCTCCAGTCGCACAGCCACCACCACCAGTCCCCCCGGACATGACATCTGAAGATTCCGAAATGTCACCACATCGTTTCGCATGTCTTCTAGCACCACATGGAGCGCACAGTTGATGTCTTCCTTTACCCATTGTTATTGGGAAAATGAATCGGCCTTTCTCAGATTTCGGTCTTTCTCTTTTTTTTTACCTGCCATTTCGGTGTTTTTCGACCGATTTTAAAATTTCAAAGTGGAGGCCGCAATTAAATTATCTTTAAATTAAGCTATACAAGACAAAAATCGGTTTAGTGGTTACTGCTGTTGAAGGGGAGAAAGTGTTTCGCGGGACCCTGTACTTATACAGGGTGGCCCAACTTGAAGTATACCCTTTCAATCGTGAATAACTCCCGAAAGTTTAAAGCTACGACACTTTTGAGTACCAATTCTGAAACTTGTTTCAGTCCGTGTAGGAATCCGTGTTGTCAGCAGTTGCGTATCATCAAAGGGACCTTTCCCTTGCAGCACGTCGCCTGTCAGTCGGTCTAGTCCAATAGCTCTATAAACACCAAACATCCCGCCAGAATCATTTTAACGTACTTTGTACCTTTAGTTATCAGCCAGTAGGCGCGACCATACATGTTTTATTGCAGTTGCAAGACATGAATAGGCCCGAATCTTGAGGATGCTGGAAAGTCTAATACATAAACAAGCAGTAACAAGAGACACGTAGACAATCTACTTTGGTATAAGTACGTAATTTTGGCTGCATACAGCTAAGAGTCATGTCATTTGAAGTGTAATAAGCGCAGACGAGTGATGCACGATATTGACATAGTGTACTGATGCTGTATCCGCATTTTCAGGATACTGATGCGATACAGCCAATACTCACATCAAAAAAGCGGGCTATAATGCGATACGAAGCTCTGTATCCTGCATCATAGTGATGCAGATACTGATGCGAATGTGGATACATTTGATTTTGCATCCACAAGAGTTTTAACCTAAGAAGCGGTAATTGGTAGCTGCCAACGATTTTGTCGCCTCGCACCAAGAAACTTGAGCCATACGTTGCACGCACATCAACCTTTCTATATTTTCATGTTGAATGTGAGTTAGAAAGAAACGGAAGAGTAACATTAACATGCCAAAATCAAAACATATACACGACGGACGAAAATTGAGAAACTTATTGCTGGTCTAAAGATCATGATGTGCAGTTTGCCAATTACAGTCCGTGCTGATCGTCCATTTTACTTTCAAATACTTGACAAAGCTACGAATCTCGATCTTTTTGCTGGTGCGTGGTGCCATCGCCAATCCTACTGCATCAATTTTATGTTTAGCTCCAAAAGCGTTTAATTGAATTTTATTGTTTCTTATCTATGTGGATTCCGTCCACTGATTGCAACTACTCGTTTCTGCACAATATTCGCACGCTTTATTTGTGAGATTAACTTATAAAAAATAAACCGCAATTTTATGACCAGTCTTTGCAATCCAGTCCAAGTCTTGATTGTCAAGGGTGAGAAGAGACAATAATCTTTTGATGTGGCTCATGAATCAGTCATTAATTTCCTCATGAAGCTTCTAAACGTCCCAATGTCCATCACTGACGGGAGGCTCAAACTCCTCCGGAGTGAATGATTCAGTCTCAGATTTTGAGATTTGGGCCCACATTGTTGTGATTATGGAAAAAATTAGCTGTCAACTCTGTTGAAGCTTCAACTTGCAACCACTTGGTCTGAAGCGCTTATGGAAGCCAAGAATAGCCTTTGTCAACACTATAAATAACATGATTATTGATTTAAAAAGAAAAGGTGTGGGACCACATTCCACAAGGCCACATTCATAAAAATAGTAGTTGCTCGTTTGCATATTTTAACACAGCTCCAAGTTAACAATTTTAATGACAATTTACATAGAGTGGTCTGGTCCCCTTAGTGTATCTCCTTTTATAATCTAAAAACTCATTCTGCAGCATTCTCACGCTTCAGTTGTTTTTTAAATTGGCCTACCAAAATGAAAGTAAAACTTCGTTTTATACTTTTCCATCATAGTTTCGTCCATGATTTAGAATATTGAACATTATTAGGATACCATGTGGATCATTATAGTTTTCTGTTCCTGGATTAATTTACGTTACTTGTGCGCATGGATTATATGGAATTTGTGTAAGGAAAGGGGTCAACGTCTACCGATTCAACTACTCCTATTGAGATGTCACCACGAAATACTCCGGATGAAACCGAAGAACTCTAGGTGGAGCCCGCAATTGCTCAGCCGGTTACAGCCGCCAGCGTTATTGAGCCGGGTGAGCAGGATGAATTACATTCTTTGATGAATGCAAGGGGTTGTGCGAGCATGCATGCTGCAACAAAATTATGTTGGAATCCAGTTGAAGAACATAGGGATAAGATTTTTGATTTAATAAACGCTTATTTACAATTTTAAAGTTGTTTAAGTGTACTTTACAAATTAGCTAAAATAGCAGACAAGTTTATGAGGGAACAGTTAAAGTCGGTCCATGCAGTTCTAAAGTCCGTCCTTGCCGTTCATCACGATGAGTAATTCAGTTTTTTCCCTCCTGGTTTTTTGTCTAAAAATTGTGAGTTTAGTCCTAAGAATTGTGCATCTTTTAGATTGTGCCAATCTAACCAGTTCTACATGTGGGTTAAGAAAAAGTTATTTCGGGTACATCGTTCGATTGATCAGCTGGCAAAATCATTTCATTGTTGAGGATAGTGCATCCATAAGCATGCATGGTGGTGAGGGGTTCACATTTTCGTGAAAGAGGTAAGAGCTACATTCTTTTCATTAAGTTCGTTGAGAAATAAATCAAATGCGTTCTCTGAAATGTTTTTATTTCTAGTTTTCAGCTTCAGAGGAAGAAAGTAGCCCGTCTAGGAGTATTTCATCGAGTATTTTTGGTCACATTGGATCGTCGCCACACCGTCGGATGTTTCGGAAGTGTCGGAGGTTTTGGAGCAGGGTGCGATACATGCCTCCATATCAGTATCTTGAAGCCCTACTCTACGTCACAGCCACCTCCACCTGTCCTCGTTCTTAGCAGCGATAGCGTAAGAAGAGATGTAAGGCCTCATGTGACCCAGTGCTACATAAAACACAAAATCAACCCCGAATCCCAAAACCTGCTACAACTGTAAAATTCAGTTTCTTGGTTGCATACCTTCTCCATGCGGCAATGAAACTTGGAAGTTTACAGTGAGACCGGGGCATTTAGCAAAGCCAAGCAGCCCCGTTACACTAGAGAACCAGAATGTGGAATAATAATCCAGTATCCAAGGGTTGTCATCATAAGAATGAATTTTAAAGTTGAACGTGAAGGTCCTGAGATCTGCAAGAATCTTAATTTAATTTCGCATTCATGGTATGCTCCTTCGAAATTGTAGGCTCACTTACTCCTCATACACGCAATGGACGGCATGACTGGAACGATATTAACGGCCTTCAGATACTCGTCATCCTTCCCTAATAGCTCTAAAACTTCACTAGGAAATATTCCACAAAAGGCATCGTCCAAACTTCCCACCATGGGGTAGCCATCTTGCACTTGCGCGTAGTTTACAACGAGCTCCTCCAATCCCACAAAATGTTCCCAAAGAAGTCCAAAGGGGAATTCCGGGTTGTAGTGTTTTGTGTCCAATTCAAGAGTTTTGACATGTGGAAACATCTGAGCCAAGAGGGGGATGGGGATAGTCGAATCCCAGGCGTAGTTGAATTTATCTAATTTCAGCTTCTTGATATTGATGGCTCGATCCATTGGAGTCTCTCTCGAGGACGCATTCCCTTGCTCTACCAGTGCAGCAAGATTGTCCGATGAGAAGGGAACGGATTCATAATCGTCCTGAATTCTAACTTGGTTCAATTTTGGAAAGACACGAGTAAAATCCAAGCTCGTTGCCACTGTCAAAAGATTCGGCCCAATGCGCCTCAATGACCATTCATTCATGTGCAGCACCAATTCTTGCACATTTTTCAAGCAGATTCCGTAGTACCTCAAAGGCACAGCAAATAGCATGTCCGTCTCCATAGAATGTAGTGAAAATTGCGATGAGTGTAGGACCTTGGGCACATACGTCTTGAGTAATTCCACGTCAAAGTTCCACGAATGAGTGCGTATGTCAATTGCTCCCACCCTGAGAGCACCGATCAGGCTTTCGTGCACTTTTTGATACAGTGGCTGGAATCGAAAACCCGGCGCAAGCACGGCAGAGCTGCCTTCCAAAACATTTTCCTCAAAATATACAGAGCCCATGTACCCAAAAGAGATTTGTTCCAAGTTTGGAGCACAAGGTACTAGCAACTTTATTAAGTCATCCACGCTAGAACGTCCTTGTGGTGGGAAGGGTACGAAAGTTTTTAAGCGCGGCAAGCTCCGATATTGAAGAATATTTTGAAAAAATTCTCTCCCCTCCAAGCAAAGAATCAGCTTTTCCAGCATATCACCGAAGAGATGGAATACATTTTCAACCAGCACAAGTGCTGGGCAATCCTTGCATCTATTCCAATCATCACGAATGTCCACGGTTATTTTTTTCCAATTCAGTCGATCCAGAATAACGTTGTAGAAGGGATTCAACGAGCCGAGTGAAAGTAAGCTGCAACCCAGACGGTGATCAATGGAAATTGTGATTCCAGAGAATGGGACCACTCGCATTCGTCCCAAGTCCGACGCAAAGTCCACAAGAAGTTGGCATGGGTCACGATGGCGCGCAACAAAGCGATCGACTGACCAAATCATGTCATATGGCCAAATTTTTGCACCCAAATTCCCCCGGTCCCTCATTACGCTTCTGGCTTCAAAGTTCCATAGCTTGTTCACAAGTGAGAGTTTGAGCAGCTCAGTGTTGGAAAACTGTTGCAGGATCTTTCTGAGTATCTGTGATTTATTAGGCATAAGATTGCATTTATAATCAACAGTTGAAAGCACATGTTTAACTTACAGTGGGAAGCCTCAAGCAATCCCTCATGCATTGGCTCGCTGGAGATGGGAGTATTAGTTGAGCTGTGCCAAAATTTTCCATTGTGACTTATCTGTTGAACAAAGCCCTAACGGCGTTTTTTAAAAGTTTTGACGGCTGAATTTGAATAATGTATTAACAACAGTTTAGCCCACTGTACCAATGCACTGTTGCCTTCAATCTCTGAAAGAGCAGCTGCTGATGATAATGACTTCACTGATAATGCATGAATGTAGGGTGGCAGAGTCTCTCTCTCCTCCAGCTCAGCTCAGTTATCAGTGCCGATATTTGTGTATTGGAGTGCAATTTAGAGATTGCAAAGCATGCTAGCCACAGAATGAACTTTAACCTTATTACTTTGCTGTGAACTGCATTTATCGTTTGCTTACTTGCTGCAGCATCAGCATGAATATCATTCAATATTCAAGCATGTAGTTGCGTTGGTGCAAGTTTATAATGTGCACTGTTCAATGTGATTCGTCAGTACAAACTCTTTGCAATTCACACAAGCCGATTACAGCAGGATGCAGATTTGGGTTTGAGAGAGATGGTGGCATAACATGCCATGATGATTGCTTGCTCCAAAGGCGCTAAAGCTGTTGGTGGCTGAATGAACGCACTAGAAAGACGCGGAAATTCGCAATTAATTTTGGCTCTTTGCACTTGGGCTACGGAGGATTTCGGGAGTGAAACCAGTGATGATAATGTTGCATATGAGGAAGATGACGTATCATGACCATCGTATGATGATTCTGACCTGAGTTAATAATTGTTAAAACGCAATCTCATGATTCTATTGTCACATTTATTGTCATTGGTCATTGTGGTTTCTTTTATTCAAAAACAAGCTGCTCCATGTGAACATGAATATGTCGATCTGAACAATCGCGGTTTTGAACCCGGTATCAACTGGTACTTCTGGTGTTTTCGCTAGCGAAATTTTATAGTATCTCTGTAAGACTAACTTAAAGACTTCGTTTATCGTCTTGTTGCAAGTCATTCTGAAGGACAACTATTATTTTATATTATTTTTTCTTTGATAATAAGCTTCAATCAAAAATCTTCAGGTCGGGCACAGCTTTTTTGGTGAACTCAGACTACCTACATAAGTTGTATAGAAAATGAGTAAGCTCTGATATCAGCCAATAAACTCTTCATGTTCCCATGTATGTCTGCCTGTAATAAAAAATTTCAATTTTTTCAATTACATCCCGTTCATGGTAAAAGCAATTTTTTCTTGTTGTTGGGAAAATTCTTTTATACAACAACGTACAAAGAACTTGACAGCTAGCATCTGGAAGATGATGTCCAGATTATACATAAGAGTAGATTGAAGAAGGATCGACGAGGGATATTAGGTCGAGTCTAACGGGGTGGTCGCTATATTATCCACAATTTAAATTTATACATTCCGAGCTCATAATATAATCAATACGACTGTAATAATAATATAATTACCTCAAAGTTCTACACCCAACAGTCTCCCAACCCACTTGTAGCATTCCTTGACATGATGCCCAAAAGCAATGCACCCTGGCTTCTTCCACAATATTTTACATTGTATTGATTCGATGGTCCACCTGATTCTACTACTCTCCCCACTGAACCCACTTTCTGTATCAACGGCTGTTATAAAGCTAGAAAAGCTCGGAGCAGTTTTAATAGCGCGTGTCTTTTCTTCTGCCACTAAACTTGGGGGAAATGCAATCTTATGCTTCTGTGTGGGTTGATAGCACTACTGTGCTACTGTGCACACGCTACTGTGCATTCTTCATTGTCATTTTTATGGTTTCTATTTTTCATTCAACAATAATTGATATCACTGTGCCATTCCTGGAAGAGCTTTGTTTATCCTCACGGATTCCGATTAACTAAGCTTCAATGGAATTTAAGTAGATGGGTACGGTACGACTGTGTGTGAGGTAACCTATCAGCAGAAGTTTTATGGCAGCATAAACATTGGAAATTGTGAGCGTAATTTAAGCATTTATATCCAACCACAATGCAATTGGTCCTGACTGTGAGATTGAACATGCATCTTGGTTCAAACCTGATGCAATAGCCAGCGTATGGTAGGAACTCACGCTTGATTGGACTTTGCCTTGACTGAATTTCATTGGAGACTGCCAATAAAGTGGACGGTGGCTGAGGTTGATTTACTGGGCCATGAGGTTTCAAATTATTGATCATATTGACAATAAGCAGCCTTAATAAATGCCACAGAACTTTATTTCTTGAAGACTTGTTAAGATTACTTCGTTAAACGCACAACAGTGATGCGTACAGTGCACTCACACATAACCATATTGAGAATTTCATTGAAATTGTCACTCACACGAAGCTCTTGGTTCGTTTAGAATAGAATACATATTTAGTCAGCAATCAATGACAAAGTCACTACTTGCCGGATTACTTATTGCCTCGTCGGCCAAATTGTACGATT
>JAQIWI010002777.1:0-11509 GCA_034698825.1 Deuterosminthurus bicinctus | reverse complement strand
AGACCAAGCGATTCTACTAGCTTTAAAGGCATCTGTAGCGAAGATGAAGGAATGAAGCATTTCCTAAGCGCCCTCAAGATGCCGTCGTGTGTCTACAGCACCTGCAAAGCCTCCCTATGCTTTACTATTTGAAAGCATGTGAGTTGATCGAGTTGAGCATGTATTGTAAAGCAACATCCCACATCCCACACACTTGTTCCCGTGTCCCTGCATGCGAAGGCTGGGAGAAAAAAACCTGAGAGAGGAGACAGAAGATCAGTTGAGATCCATGTCTTGAATGGTGATCATACAGTCGTCTGAAGGAGAGAGAAGGTTAATAATAAAATAAAAATAATAATACAGAGTGAGAGACTCAGAGCTCCTGCTCGTACTCGTCAATCTCGAATCCCTTCTGTTGAATCCTCCTGGCTGGAGATTGTTATTATTAAAATAAAGTGTTTTGTGGGACTTGGTATTTGAAAAAAGAAGAAGAAATTAAAAGTTATTTCAGTCTATTATGGCCTAATTCCTACAGTGAATCCCGAGTGAGTATGGGAAATTGAGTGGATGTGTTAAAACAAATCTGTTAAAGGGAGTTAGTTATGCGGTACTAAGGAGGGATTTCAATTCTGTTTTGCTCGTATATAAATAATACTCTGTGTCTGGATAGTTTTCAAAATTATTTGGAGGATCATTATGGGTTGTAATTGAGGATTATATTTGTTGTATATATTGGAATCGGGGCAGTGATTTTCAAAACCCGAGCTAAATACTACATCCGAGCAACAACTCATTTGAATTGTTCATATTGTGAAATTTAAATGAAAAAATAAGTTTCTATATGATCATTCAATACGGGCTGGATAGAGGGATTGTTCTTGTTGAATTTAATAAATATTCTTGACCCTATGCTTGGTCCGATGTGCCAGTATATTTGGATTTGATTCTTTGGAATCTACTTTTTTGTGTTCACGGAGAGTGTTTGTGACCTTGTGGGAGGGATAAAATTGATGAAAATCTTCCACATATATACAGTTTTTTTTCTCAAGTGTGTACAAAAGTGTTTGGGAATCGGTGACTTCGGTGAACGACTGTGATTTTTTTGGAAATGTATCGAGGATTCAGCTAGTGAAGATTTGAAAGTCCTTGTGCTCTATTACTATACTACTATTATTACTACTACTACTACTACTACTCACCTTCAGTTTCGAGATCTGAAATTTTCCAGTCTTTCCTCCTCTTCTTCTCTTCGTCTCCAAGATATTCTTGTTGTAACTATTATTGCACGCAACATAATTACTATATCTTAATCATCATCTCATAAGGCTTGGATGATTGAGTAACAAGTGCTCGACAGAAGAGTGGAAATCGACAAAATGGGATCCAATCGCAACATTCCTTCGGATAAGGTAATGACGAGGAGGAGGGTGTACAGATGTGCTTGAAAAAATAACTCCTGTAAACAAATGTTGATGATCATTAAGACTTTTCTCTGGCTGTGGCTAGGCTATACGGAGACGCACTTATTTTATGGGGTGTAAATTGCTCCTGAAATTAGCCAAGACACCTGAGTCATTGAAATCTCGTTGTTAAAGTGTGTAGTCTTCTTGTTTGTTCATGTGCTGTGTAATATTTAGTGAAGAAGCGGAGAGGATATGGAGATTATTTGAAGGAGTCGTAATGTTGTTGTCACATTGTAAGAATATATATAGGAGGAGTTGTCGGAAAGAGTATAGTAATCTTATCTTCAAGTCATACAGGAGCAATACTAATGACATGGCTAAATGCTACTTAATTCCTTCCAGACGATTGTTTAGTTTAATCAGGCTCCTTCCTTTTGCTTTCACGATTAACTATAACTGTGTAGAGTTAGTAATTCAACAAAATTGTGATCTCTGACTGTTCTTCACGCGTCAGTCTACAGATTTAGTATGTAGCCAGAGCCAGGAACTCGCCATTTCTTTTTTTTATGATGATGAGATTAATTTTGATTGCTCTGTTCTCTTAAGGAAAGTTTTGATTGCTTTTGCAGAAGCTGGAGCAGGTTTGTTATCGATCAAGGTCTTGTTTATTTATTAATGCTCCTGTACTTATTGGACTAATGTTGTTACTCACCCAGTTTCGTGGTGTCGTTATTGACAATATTTTCCACTCGGAAAGGAAGTGTATCCGTCGAAGAATTTATTTTTCTCTGTTCTATTATACACAAATTGCTTGTCCTTTTCGAGTTTTCCTTAAGCGCTATAGAATTACTAATCTGGTGGCGTAAATAAATGCTGATGAGGGCGTAATTAATTCTTTGTTGCATTTCAGTGTTAAAGGAAAAGATAATTCAATGGAGTTTGTAGTCCAGGAAACAGAGGAGTGCTGAAAGGATTTTGAAGGAAACTTGTTTTTGCCAAGAGTCATGTCATGATGTGCCTTTATGGTATTCAAATGAGTTTGGACAGGAGTATTTCTGTGCTGTTGCTTTTTGTGAGTAAACCGAGACGTGTTTTGAACAGTTGAGACATAGTAGTTTCTTTGTTTTTCAGATAAATCTTCGGCTAATTTTGGTGAGTGGGAAAACTAAGGAATTCCTCTTCAGTCCAAATGATTCAGCCGGAGACATTGCTCAGCATGTATTTGACAGCTGGCCAGAAGGTAATGTATTTATTCCTTGGATTCTTTTCCTTGTAATGGAACAAGCGAGTGGATTGAGTGTATATGTATATGATTTGAACAGCCTCTTTTCATCATTGTTGAGAGAACTTTATTGTCTGATAGCTGATCGTCGTATAGTCAATAAACATTTGAGACACACACATGTGAAGCTCTTCCATTCTGAAAGTCTGTCTCTCTCTGTCTCTCCGCAGCTAATACAATAAAGAATTCATTTTTTCAACCATCCTGCTACTCTCTCGTACGACGTCTGAGCTTGTTACCGAAAGAGAAGCACATAATGTGATTGCATCAGGTATATGGAAGAGGAGGCAGACGTTGGAAACAAGTTGAAGCATACGATGCGAAATATTTATAAATGCTGTCACGCCACAGGATTTCATGTGAAAATCCATTCACATATACACCAGAGGCGTCTGTATTTGCTCATGGAGCGCCTGTTGTCAAGTCATGAAGTACACACATGACATGCTTAGTGTTTGTCCCGAATATCTGTTGATGATGATTCTTGCCAGCAAACTCCGACTTTGTTTTCGTCTTTTTCTTCAAGACTACAGAAAGTCTTACAACAGCTGAATCAGTAGGAAGATTTTGGATGACTTATACGTTGATAACAATGTTCACAGTTGACCCGAACTTGTCAGTTCAGATGGTCCTGTATAGATTACATAGGAATATGGGAAACAATTTGTGTATATATTTCTGACGAAGTCATATGCCCTGTGAAAACCGAGAGGCATACTATGAAAAGCGCTCCAGATTTAATGGACGAGCCGTGCATTTAAATGACAAGGAAAACTGTTATTCATGAGCGTTCAAATGTGAAGTTTGAGGTTAGTCCTCTCAGTACATTGAGGTTTTCAGTTTTCAACGAGGAGAAGGAAATAGCGTTGTCGTTGTCCTCGTCGGGCTCAGCTGATCACTGAGCGTTTCACTGTCATCTTTAGCATGCCCGGGGACGCCACGGTCATAAACTTGCCTTCAAGCTGCACGCCTCCTCAGTTCTCATAATATTATTATTACGTTAGCCGGAAACTCAAGTCCCGTTTCAGTTGATTTTCTCCGGTTGGCGTGGTGGGAAAATGAATCAAATGAGTTGATGTGTTCACACATACATTCATCAGGCGGGCAGACGTCGTATCAATGCCGCCAGCCGGACGGGATAGCAAAAACGTTATCTCTCTGCATGTGTCACATAATCAAAGGAAGTGATAGAGAAAATAAATAATGTCAACAGTGGTCAAAAACCCAGTCGTATTCGAGTAGTGTCCTTTAAGGTCTGACAAATGAGTCGTCATCTTTCCGAATCAGGATCGTGTTCCATCCAATGTTTCTGTCAGACGAACTGATGGAATTTCCTGGACCACGTAGCCATGTCACGAGTTCACCCAGTCTTCTTTGTGTGCGAGCTCGTGCATGCAAAGTTATGGGCTGTAAATATTTTCCCAAGTCATGGCCGAGATATCACGGACAGTATATAGGCAACCGGCTGAGAGCTTACACTATTACAATGTGAAGGATTTTATGGAAGGAAGTGCGTGTATAGTTTAGCATTGTTCCCCGTGAAAACCTCGCCGATGCTTAAAGGCGACCTTCAATGTCCCCTGTAGTGTGAGTACACATGGGCACGGTGCTTGAGTCCTTTCCGAATTTCTCGGCTTTAATATCCGCATATTTTCATCATGTGTCCCAGCACGAAGGGCTCTTATCACTGACCATAAACCTTCAGCGCAAATTTCTTACGTGTATGCATAGCACCTGTATGTAGATCTACTACGAACGAAGCCTTGTGAGTGCATGGAGGAGGATCGTGATGATGGTGATTATTATCCGTGGATGCTCAGCAGTAGGCTATGCGGGATTGCGGACTTGGTTGTTGTTTGGTGTTGGCCTGTATATTTGTGATGATGATGGTGGTGAAGGCCTTAGGAACTGTGTATTGACTTATTCATTTCAAGGATCCGCTCTGTCTGGCTGTCTGGCTGGGCGTTTTCGCATATAAGTTCAATATATAGAAGGAGCTCTCCCACATGAATCTCTGCCTTTTATGACGTCCGCACGCGCCACTGGAACAGGAAGGAGATTAACAAGAAAAATCGTTTCCCTCATTTGCATTTTACCGTCGAGCAAAACTCTTGGCGTATGACGGCAGAAAGAAGTCTACTACACGGACCGAGCTTCCCATTGTTCTGCCTCTCTCTCTCTCTCTCTCTCTCGCTCTCTCACACTTTTCTCTGCACTCTTTCTCTCTCCTCCTATGCCTTCCAGCTTTGCGACTACACAGAGTTTGCTAAGTCGATATTTGTAGCCTACTCTGCGGCCTTGAAAATGAGAAGAACGTAGAGGGCTGCTGCTGCTCAACTTTTTTCCACATATATTCCTTGTTTGCACGGCACAGTCGTTATCGCAGGTATAAAAATAGTCATACTCCCTTGAGGCTTTTCTCTGGCTCTATCCTGCTGGAATGATTCTGATGATGTGAGAGAGAGAGACTACGGCGGCCCAAGTGTTTTGGATGCCATCGAGTGGTCTCGTCAACACTTACATATTGAACTCCCAGGGATGATCACATAAGCCTTTGGACACTTTCATCTTTCTCCTTGTGCACGTAATGCTACGTAAGCCTTGCCAGCAAACTGCGGAGGCGTTGTAAAAGGGAATGATTATGTGACCGAGATATGATGGGGGGAGCGGATTTGCGCATATGCAAAGTAGAGTTAGAGAGAGAGAGACAGAGAGAATGGAAAAACTGCAATATTAACTGTCGTATTTTATGATTGTCGTCAGCGTCGTCTCCCGTTCTGTGTGTCTCTTCCCATGTAGCCCAATGTCGCAGCATACTTAAGTCATCGACTGGCTGATGATGATAATGGGAATTCCATGACGTCAGGAAATCGTCTGATGCACAACATCCGTGGCTCTCTTACAGTTATGTGCATGAGTTGAAGTTTGGGTGGGATTTTGATGTTAAAGTTGGCCGGAGATGTTGAAGATAACGATAATGATGGTGGTGGTGGTGATGATGATAATGCAGCAGCGCTGGGCAGTTCTGCTCTTCATCATCATCTTTTTCTTGCAAATATGGTCGTTCCCTTGGCTCTGTCTTGTCTAGGTCAATTGCCACATAATAGCAACTTTGTTGTAATAAGTGGTCGCAGTATATATATGTGTGTACGTTGCGTTACTCCATGTCTGTGTGTCTTTGCTCCGCAATGTTTCTCAGTCACTTTACTTGGGTTTCCTTATGAATAACCTAACATTCCCTTTTCTGGAGGGTATGGTGTGGAGGAGACCAAAACTTAAATCAGCTCTTAAATTATGATTTAAACGCCTAATTACTTGGGGCTAGCTCACTCAGATGAGTTGGATCGTGTTCTTTGGAGATGAAGAAGGGAGGCTTAAATGACCATGTTGGAATTATTTCTTAAACAAGGCTCTTTGCTGCTCGTCTATCTTTGTGTGTTTTACATTAATGCAACTACTCGGGATGTGTTCAAAGAGAGTATTTGTGTATGTGTTTGCTCTTCTTGTGACTGTCTCTATCTGGAATGTGAATTAAAGGCATGTCGTCGGAACTTACTTAGTGAAGCGGAACCATGGAGGAGCTTGGTTAAGGCTTATTTAAGTCGCCTCGCTTGTAAACTACATGGGAACAATCTCGTTGGGCTATGATGAAATGAGCTGATTCAGTTGTCAGGGATAATCCGTTCCTTGTGTGATGCGTCGTGTGTGTGTGTGTGTGAGTGATACCAGCACAGATGACCCAGTGCTCTCTCTCTCACTCTTTTTCTCCTCGTCCCCATCCGCTTGACTCTTTGGTTGTTCCTTTGTGAGCGACTTTACACAGCTGAATCGCTCTAGACAAAAACTTCTCTTCTCCTTTCATATACATAATATATATACACATTCATATTATACTCTTGAGTTTTAAGAGCTTGGAAAACTTGGACTAATCGTGAGGGTTTTGTGGCTTTTGAAGCCGTGAGTAAAGAGTCTAGCTGTCAAATGGATTTGTCTGCAGTCGAAGCTCTTCGCTAACTGACTAAAGCCCAATGCATCCTACGTAGTTGTTGAGGACCCTTGATGATATGGGCGTCATTTTTTTCCCCTACTTTATTTATTCCCTTTAGCATGAAGAGAATTGTGCATTGTGTATATTTGTGCAGCAGAGGGAGAAACGGGAGCTTGGAATGCAAAAATCAAGCCTTAATTGCAAGGTGTATTGAGGTGGCATGTACAATTAGGGAAAATCTATGGCCCGTCTGTCCTCGTGTTTAGTTGATGAGAGGAGGACGTTTGCATGTACGTTTATATTTGCTCCACACTACACCAACCACGCGCATGCAAGCGAGGGAGCACCTTGTGCATATATGTGCTTATAACTCAATTAATAGAATTATAAAGCAGGCGGAGATGAGAAATGAACGGCAAATGACTGACTCCGGCACGACAAACCCAGTTTATTCAAGTCATAAAACATGCAGCAGCGTCAAATGCATACGGTGCTTGATGTGGAGTTAAGTGCATATGTATATATATATGTAGAGAGACGCAGAATTATTAGAGTGACCATGATTGTGATAGTGCAGTCCACTCGTAGCAGCAGCAGTCAGCTGCCATGTCGCACACAATCGATTCTTAGTTATACACTCTGTGTTATGTACACTGATTGAACTTATTCAGAACGGTTTGTTTTGTTTTCTTTATTCCTCTGTAAGCAATCTAAATGGCCGTACATCCCAGACATTTGTTTACACAAAGGGCAAAGGGATTGAGCGTGACTGTGTTGTGGTAAATGACGCCTTGGTTATGTTACGAATACTAGTACATGTTTATGATGCAGTCATTAACGGGCTACATAAAACCGTAAGAAGAGCGGATTTAATTTGAGAATAATTCATGCATATGCTATATGGAGTGTTGTTTTCCTACCTGTCACGCACCTGATGCTCCTTTGTAATGTGCTTGTGTTGTGCCATTAGCTCATGAAGGAGCCGTGGCTGAGTCGTTGAGTATCTGCGTATAAAGTTTGCAAACCTTGACGATGTGGTGACGACGACGCGAGCATATGAGAACTATGTGGATGAGGAGTAAAGAGTATCAGATTATATTAGACGTGAGAAATGCGAGATATTTATGATGGTGTGTTACAGTGCGAGGAGCATTGTTGTAGTAGGTACATTAATTGTGTGTCTGTGTCAGGAGGGGGTTATGGTAAAGGAGCTGAAGGGCTTATATACATATAGAAGAAGATGATGAAAAATAAAGAGCTAACTTTTCACGCAGATGTACCGTTTGGTAGCTTTCAAATCTTTTTGCTCTGTACGAATGAACGTTGTGCTTTGTTTTTTGTGTGTGTATGTTTGTGTCCCATTGTTGAAATGGATTTGGGCGGGTATGGATCGTACTGTATGTTCTTCTTGTGTGTGTTGATTCACCTGTTTCTGCATACGATCGAGGTGGTGTTGCTGCGGATGGCTCAACGTGTGTACTGTTGTTGTCATGATGATGATGATGATGATGATGATGATGAGAGCACCACGACCATCATCAGCATTGCATGAGATGGCTATAGGGAATGTGTATTACAGATTATGTGAGTTGCTGACTGCTCATTGCGTACCCCTTCTTATGAACGGAAGATTTCACGATCACGTCGGCTGTGTAACTGTGTATCAGATTGTTAACAGCTGTCATCATTCCTTAAGAGTTGTGGAGTAATGAACCAGCTCTAGCCAGCTTGCTGACTGACTCACATTAGGTTTTCTCCTCGTCTGTGACGTATGCGTACGTGTGTGTGTGTTTGTGTATGTACAGCAGACAAAGGAAGAAAAACTGCAGACATGGATAATACATACGCACTTAGGCAGACAGCCTATCCCTTAGTTGACGCTATAAATTTCGAGGTCGGCCGGCGGATTTAACGCTCATGATGGAATTAGGGCACTAGTCACAACAACAAGATGAGTGGGAAGAAATCTATGGGTAAAATTAATACGTCAATTTGGCTCGACATGAGTGTGGGATTCCTAATTTTTCCACCACAGGTTGGTTACTCTACTCTCTTGTCACTATGATCGAGAAACTTTTTGACCTGTGTGGTATATGATGAGCAAGTTTTATATATGACTTTGCAAAAGCTCCGTTATTCCGCACGGTTTAATGAACATTGAAGATCCATTGGATGTTGGAATTTTCTGTGAACCGTACCGTCGTCTTGTCGTCGTCGGTGTTGTGGAAAAAAAGTGAAACATGGATGTCGTTCTGCGGAGGAAAACATGGGCTATGGTTGGGGTTTCTCCCCGTATGCATTCATCGCTCTCCGTTCACGACCTCTCTGTACACCATTGCTTTTTGGTAAGATGACTTGAGCTAGATCCACGTGGGAACTGTGTGGCATATACAGCATTAACTTCCAAGGAGATAATACAGCTCGTAAAAATACTCGGATGCGTAAAGGTCTCTTTTTTTTCACCCTCCTTGAATGCGATTTGGTTTCACACTTTGCTACACTATATACACACTGTGAGGCAATAACGCTCTGTGTGCAATACTGCGAGTTTTGTGCGATAAAGCGTTCAAGGTGAATACTGTGAATGTACATATAGATGGACGTGGAATAAATTCAAGTAGATATGGGGGAGGGTGTATATTAGAGAAGGAGTTTGGACAGAAAATGGTAATAATGATAGCGAGAGTGAGCGAGAGAGTGGTGGTAGGATTTTTTGGCTCTGACTCTTGTAATTGCATCAATTAATTAAAGCATTTGTTGGTTGCGAAAAAGTGGCCTCACCCTTAAAAACGTTTTCCTTCGTCCCCCTCCTCTGCATACTCTCTGCGTATTCACTCTTCTGGCTCCTTTTAATTGTCCCCAGAATGACCAGATTTTGGACGTGAGAGTGTTGTCATTAAATTTAACTTGAATAGGCAAGTGAGAATGTATATAGGAGAGGAGGAAATATATTGAGAGGTATCACCACCACCTGCAGGTGTGTGTGTGTGTGTGTGTGTGAATACATGACTTACTTTGGTCAGAATTTTTCTACAGTAGAATCATACGAAAGAGAATCTAGACCATAAATGTTCCTGCCCAGATAAGACGAAGAAATCGAAATGCGTACAGCTTCTTTTCATAGCTCACTTTATGCACACTTGCATTGTAATTCTGTAGCGAGAAATTAAGTCATAAAGTTTAGCTCGGGCTACTACAAGACACTTGTACTCATGTTTATAGGTAAATTTTACACTTTCATTCTGGCTTTATAGAAAGATGACTATATGGCTACAGTAAATGTAATTTTTTTGTGTTGAGAAGGAAAATCTAATTTCTTCCGTTTGCTGTTGAAACTATCTTGCAGCTATACAACTGTGATTCTATATGTGCCGCCGGCTTGTATATTTGTTGACACGGGGAGGGGAAATTTATGTTGGATAAAAAGCAATTGAAACATTTATTGGAATCCCCAGGAAATCTTTTGGGAGAAGTTTAGCTTTGGAGGAAAAGGGAGGAAAGGGAGCATATAGGGAGGTTGTTGTTGCAAAAAATATGAGATTTTCCAGAGAGATAGCTGCATGGAGGCTTGTGTACATATGTCTTCGTCTTAAAATAGCGCCATTCACTCTGTGATTTGGTAAACAAAAGGCTTGTGATGCTCAGGATGAGGAGACGACGACTGCAGAAAGCTGAGGAAGATAGACAAGTTTTGTCCTCTTGATTATATGCTCGCTCGAGATGACGATGGATTTTTCAAGGAGGGGGACAAGGTTTTGACAGGTCGGTACAAACAGGCGGATTGGTGTTTTATGTGTGTTAGTGCCAAGTGTGAATGAGAGGATGCGATAGGAAGTGTGAGGAATTTTGTTTGTGTGTGGGTGAGCGTGTGTGGAAATGGATAAGGTTATTATCTGGAGTCTGTGTTGGCCGATGGATGCCACCAAAGGCTGAGCTGTATTTACACGACACATATAAAGAGAGAAAGAGACCGAGACAGAAAACATGGACCATAGAACGCATGGGCTCCCTGACTCTGACAGTTGTGGTGGAAATGCTCTAAATTACTGATCCTATTCTACCGTGGCATTCCTCCTCTGCGACGGTCGGGTTGGTGACTATCAAGTATTTATCTGTAGAGGTTCCGGTTAGGATCTAGAAAATTCTTGCTAGGCCCGCTTGCTGCTCCAAAGGAATAAATCTGTCGTGGGATGACTCAATAAATTTGTGCGCAGCAGGAGTCCTCTCGATTTCCATGTAGCGCTATTTATTCACTTTTCGGGATCTACATGGGCCACAAAGAAGAGCGACGACAAAAACAAACAGGAATTGTGCAGAGCAGTCTAATAAATGATTATAATCATTTTTGACGAACGCACCGCTCTGCTGTCGCCCATAGTCGCACGTAAAGGGAGAATTAACTAAGTTGGACATGTGAGTATGGAACAGATTGTGTGAGTAATTAAAGAGAACATTATTTCTCTTTGACGGAGCAAAGTTGCACTTGATTCCAGCAGATGCCTTGTAATTTTTTTCAAGGCTCTAATGAATGGAAAGAGTTGAGAGAGAAATGATGCTCTCTGTGTGTGAAGAGAGATATGCTGCAGGATAGAATTAGGGGAGAGAGAGAGCTTTTGAGCCTATTAAAGAGACGTGTAAGTAGTTAAAGTGGGGGGTATAGTATGTGGGTGTCACACTATAAATATTAGAAATGGGGAGCTTGTACAGTGTGTGCCAGCCTAAGGTATACACTTACTTTCGTGAATAACGTTTGACATCCGAGAGCTACAGGAACTTTGAGTACCAATTCTGAAACTAGAGTCTTGGGGTATTTTGTTGATATAACCCACAATAAATTCGGTCAACAATTGGCTGAGA